>JAPWLS010002452.1:0-12059 GCA_028551675.1 Tineola bisselliella
AAATCTTTAGGTATAGTGTTTTCGACAATACCCGCTAGGTGGCGTCAGTCTTATTTCCCGTTCCTTATAACAAATTAAAATACTCTGAACCCGCTCAATATAAAAATCTTACTATTGGTTTAGTACGGACATTGTATTGACTAAAAAATGAGTCTATATAAAGCTAAAGCGTCAGTCGATCGTTGGAAGCGGGCGGGAGTGGACGTGTGAGCCGACGTTTTCACTTACTTTAATCCAGCAACAATTTCCATAGCACCGTTAAAATTCCCAATATTCCAGCAGGTCAAAGCCATCCTTAATATACAGGAGAGAACAGCCTTCTTTTCTTCTAGAATTAGCTGACAGAGTAATAGCTCTGTCACCCACGCGCTTACCTGAAAAGAGTGATACACTTGTATTTAAACAATATAATAATGCAGCGGTTCTCAAACTTTTTTGGCGAAGGAAAAAGCCTTAATATAATTATAAAAAACTGATTTATATGTATTTATGAATAATCATACGTAATATTTAGATGTATTTATGAATTATTAACAAGTAAGATATACAAATGCGCAATTTTATAAAGCGATTTAAAGTTGTCATTGTGCATAGTTTGTTTGTGGAGATTGTTGTTTTTTTTATTAATAATCAAAATTATTTGTGTATTATTTTGTATTTATTCTATTATTTTACTTTTCTGTACTATTAACATCACCGCTCACATCTTCCAAAGGTTAACTCGCAGAAAGTTCGCCTTTTATGATTTTATTCAACAAATAATTTATTATTATTATCGTATTGAGTATCTCACAAACCATTTACATGAGATGGAGAATTATATTTTAAAACTATTATTTATTACTATTCAAGAAAAAAAAAACGAAAATATTAAATTACCTTTATTACAATTTTTCAGGTTTTTTATGTACCTAGTTAGGTTAAATATATATTGGTTATCGAATTTTCAATCATCCTGTCTAACATAGCGATTGAACGTTAAAAAGAATATAGATATACATAAAAGTATTATGTATTGATTCTATTTGATATGCTTTTAGGGGATGAAAGGGGGTGAAATGGACTGAGAGTGCGTGCACTAATTGAATTCAAATGAAAACGTTTGATGTTTAAGGCTCGTGTATATAAACTACGTTAAGCGTAGAGTTCGAATTTCAAATGTCACTCTGTCATACTAAATAGACCAATCGCAAGCTTGAAACATTGTTGACGTGATGTCTGACCAATGATAATAATCCATTGCAACTGTCTACTGTCACCTAGCTGTCATTACGTTCTGTTACACGCATTTATAAGAAATCGTTTCAATTGTTACTTATTAATATATTTGATATATAAGTATATGCAACATATTACTATTTTATTTTGATTACTGTCTAATGGTTGCCGTGTTTAAAGATTTATTATTTATTAGTAAATAATTATTACTGCATAAAATGGAATAAAATGGACTCAAGTAATCACAGATCAAACTACGCTCGAGCGTTATTTCTGAATTTCTGTACATGATAATATGCTCGAGTTTATTATTTAGGTTATTATTTTCCTGAGTCCTATTAACATGATAGAATCTAATTAGTTAGTACTAACCTCGTTAAATCGTCTTATTAAAGCCCTTACAGTAGTGTTCAATTGTTCCCCATGTGTTGGTGGCGCTCTTCGGATGAGCTGCCGTTCGCCTATCGTGC
The DNA here is from genome assembly GCA_028551675.1 of Tineola bisselliella. NCBI lineage: Eukaryota > Metazoa > Arthropoda > Insecta > Lepidoptera > Tineidae > Tineola > Tineola bisselliella. The sequence goes on from JAPWLS010002452.1 coordinate 1,689, forward strand.
CTAGGACTCCCTCCCCTCCCAGGTCCAAGGTCACTTGTCTGAGATACTCTATTGGTGATACCTGTGGACGGAAATATGTATTCCATGTAAGTCATTATCAGATTTAAACTAAATTTCCTAGTTATTTCAGTAGTGAAAAAGTTAGTGAATTTATTAAAATTAATTTAAGTAACCAGTATAAATTTCTTAAATTTCTTCTTAATTAATGGCTTCTGATGTCTACTAAAGACAATTCTGCCAATGTCCAGTACTTAATAAGAAATTATACAATTTTAATTCACACGTAAACCCTCATGTCAAAAAGCAATTTTCTCTCCTTTAGATATCTATTAAAGACAATCCTGGCAATGTCCAGTGTTCGGGTAACAGTCCAATAAGAAATTACAAAATTTTAATTGAAATGAAATGAAATGAAATGAAATGAAAATCGTTTATTAGCATAGGCACTAAAGGCGTGCGCTTGCTCATCGTCAGAATCTATAATGGCTTCGGAAAGGCGTATGACGAGAAGAAGGACCACAAGAAACTCGTCAATCGTAGCCTGTACATAAAATAATTAACAAAAAAAAAACTGAATTTTCATTCAGAAAAAAAAAAGTAAATAACATTACATAAGTCACATAATTCTCAATTCATACGTAAACCATCATGTCAATAAAATCCTAATATTAAATTTATGAACACAAAGAGATACAATCATCTCAGTCGGTTTTTTTTTGTTTTTTTTTTTTGACATGAGCGTTTACGTGTGAATTAAACTTTATAATTTCTTATTGGACTATTTTTGTAATACTCACATTAGCAGAATTGTCTTTAATAGACATCTGAGGCCATTAATAAAAGAAGAAGAAGAAGAAGTATCTGAGTCAAATTCAAAATCTATATTTTTTATTTCGTATAGGCCCTTTAAAGTCTTGTTCAAAGTCAGAATCTACAAAATTTCAGAAAGGCATATCAAAAGCATAGCCTGTACAATATAATGTTAGTATTAGCAGGTACATTCTTGCTTGGCTTTAATTAAGCATCTTTACTCAATACAATAAAGCTAGTACCCGAGTATATAAGCACACCAACATACACACAATCATCTCAGTCACACTAGGTTGTCATTTATATTATAACTAGCTGTCGACACGCGGTTTCATTCACAATGATAACTAGCTTTTCCATGATATATTTTATAGTACATGTGCACGCTCCTCCCCCGCACTTCGGTGCCGTCCCCTTGTCCACCTTAGATTACATTATTGTAGTTTTTGTGAGGATCTTGTAATTTATATAGCCTATATTGATCAGTGATAATGTAGCATTCAAATGGTGAAAGAATTTTTGAAATCGGTCCAGTAGTTTTAGAGATAAATCGTTACAAACATACACACATACAAATCTTCTTTATTACATATATTAGTATAGATAAGCCTTTTTAATGAGAGTCTTCTAATATCCTATCTTATAGTATTCCAGTTGGAGTATTATTAACCTGTTAACCGAGCGGGATATATAAATACGTCGAACGTGAACAATTTCAAATTTTGTTTTTTTTTTTCCATTGCATTTCATTAAATATAGGTATATTTCATAGTTTTTCATTTATTTTAAGTATAAATAAAAAAATGTGAGCCGTCACGGGACGCCTTGCAGATGTGAAACATCGAGTTTATTCAAGTCATATGCGTAAAAGACAAGATTACAACAGGAACTAATTATTGCTTAATGAAAAAATTAAATACTATGATTTTTTTTACAGAAAATGATGACTATTTATTTAAGAAACATTTATTTATATTAAATTAAAAATTCGAAAACTTCTTAAATGATATAGATTTCAGAAATAACTCGATAAAATAAACCCGTCGCCACAGCAAGCGTCGCCACGCCAACGATCCGGTTTATATCCGCGCCAATAGATGTTTCACATCAAAAATAGTAATATAAATGAGGGTCTACGGGTGTGACGTATTGACACGTCCTAGTGGAAGAATGCGCGCCCGTTGTGTGTTGTCGAATTAGAAAGGAAATTCCCCGGTTAACAGGTTAAAGATATACCAAAGGTCTGACCTCGTCGTGACTCTGTGTACGAATCGATGAATGAAAAGCTAATAATAAATTAGGTAGGAATTGAATGCTGAAAGGAGCCATTGTCAAATAAGAATATTCTTAACTGTGGTACAAGTTAAAAGGATTCTGGACAAAAATTATTGAAATTTTAGTAATGATATTTTTTCCATCTCCATCCTAAAGCTAGTTTTGAGATGATGAAAATTAAGAAGCCAATTATTGAAAATTTTGTAATTTTTATTATTATAAATGTGAATATGAGTTTGTTTGTTACGTTTTCACGCAACAACTACTTAACCGATCATCATGAAACTTTGTACACATATTTTTGGATGTACTAGAAGTTACATAGGATACTTTTTATTTTACTATAGTTTCCAATTGTCTATTGTTTCAGCTGTTTGGTATCATATTGATTCATTTCTATTGAAATGATCTCTGATACTTATTTAATGCTTTAAATGCGAGTGAAGTCGCGGGTAAAAGCTAGTTAATAATTTTGCCCAGTACTTTCACATTCCATAACTATTACAACCGTATTCCTTTCATAATTGAACAATATATATTCCATCGAAGCACCTGAGCGGTAAAACGAGACGGGTATATAGAGCATACAGTAGGAAAAACAAGGACAGAAATACACAAAAGAAAAGCCACCTGGATAATAATGCTTTCGTATTATTCACTACTTTTCGTAAATATAATTTTGTTTTCTTTCTCCAACCTACAACTTAGTATGAAACATGAGCTACTATTAACTGCTATAAGGTAACATAACCAATGTCATTTTATATTTACCCTTAGGTATACAATAGGATGACAATGCCCCTATAAAGCAGCTATTTTTCTACGTCATAGTAGATTTATTATATATTATTATGACATTAGTATATAAGTGGACAATGCCAATATACAGCAGCTAAATCAAATTGATAATTATTAAATTATTAAATTTATTTCATTTATATTTACACTAGCTTTTACCCGTGGTTTCGCTCGCATTTAAGTCATTAAATAAGTACCAGTAAGATCTAAAATAATAAAGTGGCATCTAACCACAATAATGACACCTAAAAAATTCAAATAGTTTTATACTGCATATATAAAAATGACAGACGGAAATAAAAATAAAAAAAAAACAGGAAACTTTAGTAAAAAATAATAGTTTTTTTAAATAAAAAATATCCTATGTTACTTCTAGCACCTTCAAAAATATGTGTACAAAGTTTCATGATGATTGGTTAAGTAGTTGTTGCGTGAAAACGTAACAAACAAACTCATATTCACATTTATAATTTTAGTAGGGATTTATATTTGTATTTGTATTGACGAGTAAAAGCGCTCTATTGGAGCCCAATTACTAAAAGTAAATAAATATTTAAAAAATATATAACTTAAGTGGTTACAATCAAACATGAGCTACTATTAACTGTAATTATGTACTCACTTGATAAAATAATTGATATTCGGTGTCGGTTAGTCGTAGAGCTGCTTCTTCAGGAAAGTGTAGAACACTTTTCAGTGACAGTAGTTCCTCGTAACTACTCTGCTCTAACGATGAAGGTCCACCTGAAAGACGCACTTTTTAAAACCACTTCTCAATTTTACTAATAATAATACTGTAACACTACGACAAATTTGAAAATGGCAACACTAGTATTCCGTTAGGGTAGCGTGGTCGGCCATCTTGGTGTTGGAGTTAAGTTGGTTTTCCGTTAGCAGTGCGTGTTTTAATTGTTTTATATTGTTTTGTACCCTGTTCACAATATTAACATGCTTCTTAATTTTTAATGTAATAAATAATTATTATCCAATAAAATAGTTGTTTTACAATGGCGCCCAACGTGGGGCTATAATTGTTTTACAATATTTTATTCAGTATATACATAAAGAATTCACTGATGGATCCCATACTAGGCCAAGCCTGTCCTGTGGGACCGATCAACAATCTGATTGACTATATAAACATTGCACACACTAGGTTAGCACTAGATTTACCAGCTTAAATATACTTATTTCTACCAAAATCAAAAAAGTATATATTTGTTACAAATATAAATATAATATAAAATTCATAAAACTAATTCTTCTGTTATAAATTAAAGAAGATTAGAGGAATTAAAAAAAATGTTACACGCAGTAGGAATTTTAATTTGATCTTGCAAGAGCAGTCATTTTGACTGGTCTGGTAAATCTAGTGTTAAGTGGGAAAGTTGGAAGGGAATTTTTGATAATATAATAAATATATATAATATGTATTATCAAAACAAAATAGTAATATGTTGCATATACTTATATATCAAATATTTTAATAAGTAACTTATAAATGCGTGTAACAGAACGTAATGACAGCTAAGTGACAGTAGACAGTTGCAATGGATTATTATAATTGGTCAGACATTACGTCAACAATGTTTCAAGCGAGTGATTGGTCTATTTTGTTTCATATGATTAAGTGACATTTGAAGTTTTGAACTCTATATATATACACTAGCTGTTGCCCGCGACTTCGTTCGCGTAGTAACGAAGATATAAAGTACAATGAGTTTCATGATGTTCCATATTTTAATGGGGTAGAATTGATCAAAATCCCTTCTTAGCGGATGCCTACGTCATAACATCTACCTGCATGCCAAATTTCAGCCCGATCCGTCCAGTGGTTTGGGCTGTGCGTTAATAGATCACTATGTCAGTCAGTCACCTTTGAGTTATATATATTTAGATTAGGTACCTTAGCCCTTGTCCTATCGTGGCTAAGCCAATGAGATAGAGTGTATCATTGTATGAATATTAAGGTAAACCAACAGTTTATTTTAGCGTGAGTTACATAAGCAGAAGATATAAAACGTTAATTGAAATAGTGTAACATAAGAGAAAATCATTAGGATTCCTTCTCAGGACCACAGACCAGTAGGGAAAAGATTGATTGTTCATTTAGTGTTCACTTCTGCACGTGTCTTCAGTTTAACTCGTGTCATAACAAAGAGAACAATTACCTTCATCTTCTTGTTCTAAGCCATGGCCGTACGCCGCACCAGTGCTCCCCTGTTTGGATCCGTCGCGCATCTCACCACAAAATAAAACAAGAAAATATTCAAGTCAAATCCATCTATTCGTGCCGGTCGGAACTAGCTTGCTAATAAACTAGATTCCAACAAGATTCCTTTAATTGCAATTCTTGCTAGTTGAAACATATCTTCTGTGATTCCCGCCTTTTTATAATCTGTGAACAATAATAAAATATGTCAATAATAAATACATTGTCATGACTCTAAATTAGATCCATGTAGCTACTACTATTTTTAAAAAATAATACCGATTTTATACAGAGTGGGGCATGGGAATCTCCCACATTTCAAAAACTAAATATAAATGGAGATTTATGAGGTAATACTCAAACAAAATTCAACGGATTAAAATATACTATGGCGTTTATTTTGATTATTTTGAACAACCGCTTTGAATGGTTTGTTAATTAAATAAATAGAACGTATGTGACTAGTGATGTTATTAGAACGTGGACTCGATATCGATATTAACTCAAAGTTAGTAGGTATCAGAACAAGAACAGCGCAAACATAATATTATTTACTAGCTTTTACCCGCCGCTTCGCTCGCATTTAAGTCGTTAAATAAGTATCAGAGATCATTTCAATAGAAATGAATCAATATGATTCCAAACAGCTGAAACTATAGTAAAAAATAATGATTTTTTTAAATAAAAAGTATCCTATGTTACTTGTAGTACCTCCAAAAATATGTGTATAAAGTTTCATGATGATCGGTTAAGTAGTTGTTGCGTGAAAACGTAACAAATAAACTCACATTCACATTTATAATATTAGTAGGGATATTAAGTTTTTTTATATATATAGGTATATACAAAAACAAAAAACCATCTCGAGCAGATTTTCAAATGGATACAGTTTTTGTAGGTATATAAGCGATCCCTCTCACAGCAGCATTTCACACATGCCTCAACTTCGACACGATAAGAATATAGCTATCCCTTTCTAATGATTGTTTCTTCCAGTCCAAAGTCCAATCTGTATCCATTTGAAGATTGTTGTTTACACACTGAGTTATTATAAAGTTTTATACAATACTTAATATGAGTGAAGCAGCGTGGTAAAGATAGTTCATAACAAATTAAACCAATACACTATTTAACTAAAGCACTTTATAAGCTAAAAAGGTAGTTTCAAATCAAGGCTGGTATTTCTAACTTTACTAGAGATTAACTATTAGTTAGATAAAATTCAAATTCAAATATCTTTATTGCATGTCACAATTATAATTTAGATGTCATACAGTTTAGTGTCAAATGTGACACCCGAGGGCTTATCACGAATTTTAGTCTGGCTTTCGAACCGAGTTCGCTTCAAGCGTTTAGTATGGAAATTTGAGCAGCGCCACCGCGTGCGGATTTGGAACTACAATATTTTAGATACTTTTTGTTAATTTTCGAACGTCTCGATCTTTCGTTCATTTGATAGATTGCTGGTGCTCGTTAGTCGTTAGTAAAAATTCATGATCCCGATTGCTAACGGATCCGTTTTACTTGTGACAGCTCGATTCGAAAGCCAGACTAAATTCGTGATAAACCCACCGGTCAGGGCACAGCAATACAATAATAAACAATTTCAATTAATAAACTAAATTTCATTTACTGTTTCGAATCATTGAGGTATTCGTCAATTGAATAAAAGCATTTTAAAATCAAATATGCTTTTAATTTACTTTTAAAAGGGTAGACAAAGACTATTGAGCGTCAACCTGTATACCACTTTCATTTCAGCCAGGTTTTTCAAGGGTTTATTAATTTCTACTCATAATTTTAATAATCATTACCAGTATCCATTTAAACAACTGTCACCATAAACAGTTTTAAAAACAATCTCCATAAGCACTTCCTACATAAACAAAATAACAAGATCCTCTGACGTATATTTATATTGTCATATTATATTTATTGGTGTAATTATTATATTTATTAATAATCAAAATTATTTGTGTATTATTTTGTATTTATTCTATTTATTTTACTTTTCTGTACTATTAACATCATTCAAAGGTTAACTCGCAAAAGTTCGCCTTTTGTATTTTTTTGGTACAATAAAAATATTATTATTATTAATTTAAATATTCTATCCCTCAATAGACACCGAATATGGCCTGAACAAAATAAAATATGAAAACTATATTTTACTGGCAACACTTAGTGTAAGAAGTCATATTCAGTATTTGTATAGTTTAGAAAAATTAGTTGACAGTTAACCTAATAACCACGATTGAGCTTTTTCAAGCATAACCTGATAAAACCGAGCTTTATCTAAAGCTCCGAGCAAGTCTTAATTAATAGGTCAGAAGACTAGATTTTTCCTATGAAAGCCGGAAATTACATGCAACATTGTAATTTATTTAGATTGAAATAGATTTTATGCAAAGCGTCTGTTTGTAGAATGTATTTTAAATTATAGACGCTACGAAGCCTTCTAGGAAATTCGTTAAAGCCTCCATGCAACTTACAATAGCTTTCATTATAATTGTTTCAATCCGACAAAGCTTTGAAGGCTTTACGCTATTAACCAGATTTACCAGACAAGTCAAAATGACTGGTCTTGCAAGATCAAATTAAAACTCCTACTGCGTGTAACATTTTCTTTAATTCTTCTAATCTTCTTTAATTTATAACAGAATGTTGAATAAGGATGGCAGTGAAACAAAACTTCTTAATATATTCTTTAATTTCACATCATCAATACATATTACAAAGCACACGTCGACTCTTCTTGTACAGACACCTTTCCACACACACTACCATAGACATCACTCACACCAAAGACAAAAACAATTGTGTTGCTATTTCAACACAGAAGAATTAGTTTTATTAATTTTATATTATTTTATATAAATTCGTAACAAATATATACTTTTTTGGTTTTGGTCAAAATAGGTATATTTAAGCTGGTAAATCTAGTGTTAAAAACTAGTGTAATAGGCCTTACTTTTATTTATTCAGTTATCACCTAAAACAGATAATTGCTGAAATTAAAAGAATGTGAACTATATTACAACAAAAATAATAACAATAATAAACAAAATAAAAAACAAAGAACTCAAGATAGAAGTCTTGTTTAACCAATAACAATCAAATATACATTTACAGTGTGACCTCCTTACTAGTAGGCCTTCTTTGTCAGTTTAAAATCATTTTATGTTTACCCTTAGGTATAACAATGCCCCTATACAGCAGCTATTCTTCTACGTCATAGTAGATTTATTATATATTATTATGACATTAGTATGTAAGTGGACAATGCCAGTATACAACAGCTAAATCAAATTGATAATTATTAAATTAATAAATTTATTTCATTTATATTTATACTAGCTGTTGCCCGCGTCTACGTCTGCGTAATAATGAAGATATAAAGTATTATAAAGTTTAAAGATGTTTCGTATTTCAGTGAACAGACAATGCCTATCACACTTCTGTAATAAAGTGGCATCTAACCACAATAATGACACCTAACCTTAAAAATTCAAATAATTTTATACTGCATATATAAAAATGACAGACGGAAATAATTATAAATATAGAAAAATCCAAACAGCTGAAACTCAATTGTGAAAAGTAAAAAATAATTATTTTTTAAAATAAAAATTAACCTATGTTACTTGTAGTACCTCCAAACATATGTGTACAAAGTTTCATGATGATTGGTTAAGTAGTTGTTGCGTGAAAACGTAACAAACTCACTTTTACATTTATATTGGTAAGGGATTGCGACATGCGTCATATTCGTAAAAGGTTTTGATTGTAATAGATCGGGAGGTAGGCTTGATTGATCTCCCTTTGCACAAGTTTTGACATATCAATACATCAAGAATTTTTTATATACATTATCTAGCTATAGGTAATATATGTGTTCTCAAAATGATTGTTTTATAGATAATACTATTATTAATGAATTAGGTATAGTTTTTGCGGCTTTACTTTTGTTTAGCGTGTGTAAAAAATTTATCAAAATCCTATTTAAGCGGACGTCTTCATCATAGTAGCTCCAACCTTTAATTTCAATCAGTTCAGTCAGTCAAAAATCTAATAAAATTTATACAAACTTTCATCCCCTATTTTATCCCCTTGGGGGTAGAATTGATCAAAATCCTTTCTTAGCGGATGCCTACGTCTTAACATCTACCTGCATGCCAAATTTCAGCCCGAACCGTCCAGTGGTTTGGGCTGTGCGTTGATATATCACTATGTCAGTCAGTCACCTTTGAGTTTTATATATATAGATTATCTAGCTATAGGTAATAAATGTGTTCTCAAAATGACTGTTTTATAGATAAGATATATAGCAATAAAGAATTTATTTATTTAATAATTAAAAATTCTCACGTGACAGGCATCGCCTAGTGTGGGACCATCGAAAATAATATTGTTTCTTTACTTCGATGAATAAAATAAATAAACAAACTCTACATAATAACAATTTTAAATCCATGCTAATATCACATAGTATTTTATGAACACTATTTATCATACCCTTATTAACGTAATTAGGGATATCCCGAAACTACTTTATATATAGAAAAGGGTTGAAAGCGATCCCTTCTCGGAATGAAACGTTTAACTGGATCTGAATGGTCGACCCGACCGTTTACACGGGACCTGAATATTACTGAAATACCTATCTAAGCCTTAATTAAATATATTTATCTAACACTTGGTTTAGAGTTTAGAAAAAATATTACTACTAAAAACATTCAATATGAAATTTAAAATGAAATGAAAACAGTTTATTAGCATAGGCACTAAAGGCGTGCATTTGCTCATCGTTAGACTCTACAATGGCTTCGGAAGGCCACAAGAAACTCGTCAATCATCCTATACATGAAGTAGTATTTCACAATAACACTAAAGTGTGTATGTTGGTGTGCTTATATATTTAGGTACTAGCTTTATTTGCATTCATTGTATTGAGTAAAGATGCTTAATTAAAGCCAAGCAAGAATGTACCTGCTAATACTAACATATTCATAAATACATATAAATCAGTTTTTTATAATTATATTAAGGCTTTTTCCTTCACCAAAAAAGTTTGAGAACCGCTGGTATAGGCTATGATTGGCAAGTTTCTTCTCTCTTTTCTTTCTTCTTTTGTTTATTTACTCATATTCTCGAGGATGACGTCACAGGTGGAGTGTTAGTGTTAGAAAAACACACACAACACAAACATCCCCTACAAATAAACCTGTTTTTAATATAGGGGAAAGTGGGGTGAAATGACGTAACGGTAAATAATG
>JAPWLS010000685.1:0-23007 GCA_028551675.1 Tineola bisselliella
AATAAAATCAAATATTTTAATGATTCTTTATTGTTCATGTATTTTGGTACATAGATTGCACTCTTCTCTTCACTTTGTGATATACGACAACATTACACCCTCCAAAAAGGAAAGCTCAATATCCAAAACGCGCAATGGTTTACGTCGTCGTGAGGAACGACGTAGTGCCTCGTTTAATGCTGCAGATGTTGAGAGTTGAGTTGAGGCTATTCAAGATCCTGCTGTTGAGCGTTAGGAGGCCCAGCTGATTTGTCTCCGTGTCCATTTGATAAATTTTGTTGTGTGATTTGAGTTGATGCACCAGGTTGATAAGTGAACGTGTCCGGTAAAACATGATCATTGACATCACCCCTACCTTGTTTTGATCCACGACTATAATAGGAATAATTCTTCGGCTTCTTGTTGTTACTCACAGTATCGTTTTTCGTTTCCAAACTGTTATCGTTACGAATGACATCATTATCATCGTTGTTCTCATCGTTAGTTTCTCTTCGCCTAAGTTGATCAGAGTGTTTCCGTTTGATTACTCCATTGTTCATTTCAACTTGATAGGAGTAAGTCTTGGTGCGTTTTGATATAATTCCTGGTTCAGAGCCTTTCCCTATAAATTTGTTAACCCAGACTATGTCTCCAATCGAATATTCTGGTAGAATAGTTTCTTTAACTGATGGCCTGAGTTCCTGGAATAACCTAACTCTGTCAAGATCTTCCTTGACGCTTGATTTAAGAAGATCAAACGTAGTGCGCATTTATCTTCCAAACAACATTTCGCTTAGTTGGCGAATCTTTTTTATTCACTGGATATATTTGGCTGCTTTCATTGTCGCTAGATTCGCTAGACGTGTTGTGTCGTGCTAGGCGTCTCGTTCGTAACTGTTTATGCGTTACTATGCCGCTACTAATGCACACTTTTGAGAAGTGGTTGTTCTTCCCGCATAACCTACAGCGTTTGCCTCTGACTGGACATTCTTCTAAATTAGCGTGATAGTCTCCTCCGCAGAAGACGCACATTTGATTGTTTCGTAGTTGACGTTGCTTCGATTTCAAAGTATCGTTACTTCTCGTTGTTCGTATAAAATGTTGCATTATTAATAAAATATAAATGCAGTTTTAACATGAAAAAGCTGTTTATTTTCAACCACAATGACATAAGTGACAATTGTTTTTTAATTATGTAACAACTTTATGTATCAGTTTATTGTTAATTATAAATTATTAAGACCATTAATCGAAATATAAACTATCCTATATCTCAAGTTAGACCAAATTACACATAAAATGCCAACTTTCATCGAAATCGGTTGACTTGGTGAAGAGTTCACTGGGAACATACATATGACACTGGATTTTTATATATTAAGATATAACAATAAAAGCTATCGTTTAGGATCATAAAAAAAAATCATGCATATACTCTATTGTGCAAGTGCTATTATCGTATACGCGAGAGACACGGAAGTAGAATTCGTCTGCGAAGTATGTCTCTTCATTTCACTAACAAAGTAGATTTCAGCTGAAAACTGAAAGTAATACGGAATGAACCCATGGGCGTAGCCAGCCATAGGCTCAGGGTGGGGCAGCAGTCTAAAATAATATGTAACTAGCAAACTATACCTGCGGTCTTACCCTGGTTAATTTATTTTGTGTCGACTGACGACTGTCGAGTGTGAACTTTCTTACAGATATTAAGTATTGTAATTAGTACCCAGATAATTAAATTATTTTAGGTTTGATTAGGTACCTTACAGGTCAGAGCCAGGATGGGGCAAGTGCCCCACCCTGCCCCACCGTGGCTACGCCCATTAATGAACCTGTTTGTGCATTCGTATTCTATGGCGGTCACCATGGGGGTTACAACTGGGAGTTCAAGAGCCAAATATGATTACATTTGTTTTTTCAGCGGCAGTTCAGCGAACACTAATGCCGGTTATCGAATAGCGACAGTATTACAGGAAAAGACATCTCGTCGTTCACATTATATTCATTATATTGTATGATGGGACTTACACCGGTGTAAGGTGTGTGCGTGTGTGTGTGTGTGTGTGTGTGCGAGTTGACATTATCGCGACCTAATTGACTCGTGATACTTTAAATATTATTAATTTGTAAAAGTTTTCATGTAGAAAATGTTGGAGATTAAAGCTGCCACATTCTACACTTTGCTGCGTCATGCTGTGTCATGTCATCTGTGTGAAAAGAAGGTCATTTATGAATTTGATGGCACGAGTGAATGCGAGAGAGAATCCTCTGGCAAAGTGAGTTATTACTCTCTTATCTGGCGGAATTATTTGCGGAATAAAACGGAAATACGAAAAACACGATTCGCCAATCACAGAATAAATTCATTTGTATTTTTTTAACATTTATCGATAGCCATATCGACTTTCGTACATTCAGGGTTAGAAATATATCACAGACAACCTTAATAAAATACTATATAGCACATAGTACCTATATTGCTTGTCAAAGCGCCGATGTTCATATAATTATTATAAAGCTATTCGCAGAGCACGCACCTATCATGATGCCAATCGCAATCTGCTACTTCGAGTGAACAAGTGTCATAACTTAATTAACATTTGTATTTTAGTCATAATGTTATCGTATACGACGATGACGATAAGTGCATTTGCACACAAGTGTACAACATGAGGGTCCTTACATCGAGGCATAATTGGAAAAGGAAAAAGTCCGCTCTCTCCTCCCGCTTCCCTCTTTCGAATTATGTTTATTTTGGAAAGTGCAATTAACACGCTGTATACATACAGAGGATGCTTTTAAGTAAAATGTATAAATTGTTACAGTGGCATTGCGGTCGAGGGTTGTCGCGGGGGCACCACGGGGTACCACAGGGCTGCAAGAAGGGACAATGGCCATCGACGTGACGCGAATATTGAGCGGCCAAATTTACTGCTTCTAAATAATTCTCATTAATATCGCCTTTTCTTTCGTCGAAATCCTCCAGCACATTACAGCCAATTCATGCCAACAGTTTTATTAATATCAATATTATAAAAAATATATATTTCTTCCAAAGTGACCCGAGAACGTACCATGCAAGTCCTGTGTGGCCAGATGACAGAAACTAGTACTCAAATCCTTTCTTGATATGAAAGGAACAATTTATTAACACACTTTAGTCGAAATATGGCGGCTCTTATAGACTTTAAGAACGATAAAATAGGGAAAATGCTTTCAATATGCAGATCCGATCCGAAAATGCGAAATATTTCAGAAAACTTTCTATTCTTACATCACATGACACCACGACGAGAGTGTAGATACACAAACATTATGAACTATTAACTTGTGACAGTTGTCCATCCTCTATAAGCCACGCTGAGCCCGACTCGGCCTTCCTATAAATTGCAACAGTGGCATCGCCGACCGCTTCCGCACTCTGCCACTTCACACTCTTCATGCTCTGCTGGAAGTCGCTGAACCGCGGCTCCTCCTTCCAGACTTTAGGCTCGCTGGCCAGACTGGTCGTGGTATAGCCCGGACACAGAGCCAACACTCGCACGCCGTAATGGGCGTGGTTGTTCTCGTGACCCAGAGACTTGCTGAAACCGAACACGGCGAACTTGGAAGTCTGGTATATCGGACAGAATTCGTTCACTCTGAAACCGAATATCGACGAGGTGTTGATGATTGTGCCGCCCTTCCCCCCCTTGTCGCGTCTCATGTGATGGAAATACTTGTATGTCCATGCGATCACTGCGCTGATGTTCACGTCGACGCATCTCTTCCAGTCAATCTCATTCACGACGCCCGCATTGTTAACCAGAACGTCGACAGCGCCATATTGGCTTGTCACTTTATCGTAAACGGCGTCAATGAAAGCGTGATCGCAGACATCTCCCTCGTGCAGCACTACTCTGCCGGGCCCGTGCTCCTGCTACAGGCGTCCGAGCACTCTGGAAGCATCGTGGCTCACGTCGATGATGACCACAACCTTCGCACCTTCGCGGAGGAACCCTTCAGCCACACTCAGCCCGATGCCGGATGCTGCGCCCGTCACCATCACCACTTTGCTCTCCACCTCCCACAGCGCCATGCTGCATCCGATGTGTCGGCCGAGCGAACGACCTTCTCCTTTTATACTTCACGCCTGATAACAGTTTCGACATAATTCAGATAAACTTGTACGAATGTTTGTATCAGTTTGTGATTGCTGACACGAGCACACATGCACATAACATATTATATTGCATTCTATTTATAAATAAATAAGTTACAAACACTATTGCCATAAACACACACACGAGGCATACAGTTGCAATGATGATGCATTTCACCTAAGAGACACATGGGTTTCTAACACACACACACACACACACACAGTGACCTTATTCGTGTCTAATTTATAATTATTGCAATTTATTGTCATTGATTACTATCGATATTATAATTATGTCGATCAGTGCGAGTGAGCAGTAGCAAGGACAAATGCCACTTTCACTTCGCTCCATTAATAACGAACTCAACTAATTCATTCATGTGACAATCTTAAATATCGACTTCAGACAATGATAATAAAATTTCCATACAAATTGTATTATCATTGATATGGATGAGCATTGAGCAGATGGATGCCACAAACAGAGAGTCTAATCAGGAGTTGCACGAAAGTCCACCACTCAGTGTTGTCCCGCAGTCGTCTTCAAGCTCCAGGCCCGTCTTTGTGAAGTGACGAACAGGTTCACAAGAAATAGACAACACATCTTTAATTTGCATTCATTTTGGGGGCAATTTAAGTCATTATATAATTATGTACTTGTGGTTATTGTGCGATGAGTCCGCAGACGGGCGGCGCTATATTCCAATATGATGTATAATATGAGCGAGTGCTCGAGTCAGATGCGAAAATCGATGATCACCAGCCACACAACCGTCAGCATCAACTGTTACCCATTCCGCACTTTACTCGTGCTGACTGGGTGCCAACGGTGCTGACGGGAGTCCGGCCTGCTGTAATGGCCTGCGATGCTCGTGTGATCGAAAGCGGGGATTGCTCACCCAAACTAATTAGTAACGTGCGGCAAACGGTTTATTTTGGAATTGTTATCGAAACGCGTATAACAATTAGTAAGTAAATATGCCAACATGCTTCCGCGTGCATTGTGACGTCGACCAGAACTAAATGCATGCCATTCAGTATTCAAATCACACTTTTGGCACTTGTTTGTGAGCTTTGTTATGCTAACACGAAAACACAAACCATCAGCGCTCTACTATTACATGCGTCCAATAGAGGCCTCTGCAATCGCTCGCTCGGTGTTTTGGGCTCATCCGACTCTCAACAATTAATCATAATAAATGTAAAGGAACTTGTGCCATATTCACGACGCGTCAAAGGTTACAATCGCACGACTATCATCTAAATGTCATATCATTCTCAAGGTCATTGCTGTGATTTCTAATGTTCTGTAACATTACATTACATTGCACTGTAATGCATTACCTACAACATTCATAATGCACTATTACTGGTTTTTAAACGCTCGACTAATTTATTTTTCTTTTCTAAACGCACTTATGCAAACAACCGTCATGCACCAATGCACCAATGCATCGGAAGCAGAACAACTATTTGCATTACTTCCAATACATGTAAGTATGTGTGCAGAGTCCAGTGCGTAAAGTCCAGCCGTCGCCTCACCTGACCTAACATTGTGCCAAAGTGCAACGAATAGACACACGCGATTATAAACTCACAAATGCACATTTATTTAAGCATCGACTCTTTCTCTTTGAGCTCATTGGACGGCGACGCATCGTTCCAAGATGCCTTCTCGGCCGAACCGAGTAGCAGATACAGCAGGTTAGTGATGAAGTAGAAGCCGGCTGCGAGGCAGAAGACCCGCCGCCACAGATGCACGCTCGACTGCAATTACACACGTGTTACATGCGCGCACTGATTGCATGTTGAAGAGGAGCCAATACTGACAGCATCAGTGAGGATGTAACCGGCCGCCAATGGTGCGAATGATGCGACACCGTTCGATGCGAAGTTGCTGATGCCCATCATGGCGCCTGCGAAGTTCGGAGCCACGTCGATGTGATTCACTTGGAAGCCGAAATGGCCAGCGATCTTGAACGCGCCGATGATGATAAGCAATGTCTCGACCACAAACACATTGTCAGATGAGTACGCGAGCAGAACGAAGCAAATGGCGGGCGGCCAACACCCTGAAACACACACACCATTAAACTACATCTATAACACACTCTCTTCTTCGGTGGCTGAAATGTACCAATGGTGTTCGCCAACTTCCTCGTGTTGGTGACGCTCAGATACCGCTTGTTGATGATGTGGTCGGTCAGGTAACTGAATAGGAAATTAGTGAAGAACATCACCAGGAACGGCAGAGCTGTCAATATGCCATTCTGCAACACACGAGGCACAACATTGGCTGTTATTCATAATTCCTCCAATACTATACTACTTAAGCACATACTGACCGTTCTGATATCGACGCCCATCACCTTGTCCATGTACGCGGGCACCTCCGTGTACAGAATCACCTGGCACCAAGTGTGGCCTATGTGAGCCACCACTATGCCCCACATGGCGCGGGATGTTAGTATTTTGCGCCACGGCACTGACGCATTCACCTGATACAAATATAGAGACATCTATATTTATTCGTAAGAAATTCTCTGAATCGTACCTTGTTCTGTCCTTCCTTGAGTCCGAGTCCGCTTTCTATGTAACGCCTCTCAGCGGGTGATATGAGCGGGTGCGTCGCCGGCGATTCGGCTCCTATGTACCACCACAACCCTCCCATCATGCCGGACAATAGGCCATAGAAGCGGAAGATACCTGGCCAGCCGAAGCGCGACGATGCTATGAATCCGGTTATAGGCAGCCCCAGCACAGTGCCGAGCGCCTGACCTGGCAACGGACATGATCACGCCGGCTCTGCTGGCCTTCACTCCGCCTAGCAAACACATACCCCCGTAGACCAAGGCAGTCAGTCTCCCCCGCTCTTGCAGTGGCGCCCACTTGCCGAAGAACGTGTGCATGCTCGGGAACAGGCACGCTTGGCTCAATCCCTGAACTATTCGTAAAACTATCGTCATTCGCCAGCCGCCCTGCAAACAACCCGGTCCTGTAAATCAATGGCGCACTCATCAGCTGACCGGTCCTTCCCCGGCAGTCTGCGCTACTCACATACAGCGTCACCCATGGAAAGCATATGCATATGACCGCGTTCGTACACATTGTCGTAAATATAAGGTACTTGGCGCCAAGCTTGTGCGCGAGTTGTCCAGAGGGCACCTGCAGCGCCATGTAGCCCCAGAAGAATGCCGAGATGATCGTGTCCTGCACGCGCTTGGACCACACGAACGACGGATGCTGCGATCGTACCAATTAAATATAATAAAAGAGGAATCAGCGTCGCACGCGCATTGCGTCCTCACCGGCCCAGTGAGCATGAGCGCGTGCAGGGCTCCGTCGGCGCTGGTGTCGTTGTGTGGCGGAGTGGTCATGGCGACGAGTGCCACGCCCATGCACGACCTCATGCTGTACGCGCACGTCAGGCAGAGGAACAGCACCAGGCATTGCTGGTGCCTGCGACCCAGCCCTGCATGCGGCTTCTCGTCTTCCATGACTATATTCGGTTGTCAATATCACATCATGTTATAAATGATAGATCTCGCTTCCGTCGTTATTTCTTCGCCAATGTTATCTCTTTAGTAAATAATGGCGTCGTTGTTATCTTCGACATAATTTATGACATCGACTTAAACACAAACTCACATTTATTACTTATTACTTTGCTCATACACTGTAAGCTATGTACACATATATGTATAAACTTAAGACTTCCAGAAGTTAACCATTGTCGTCATTACGCATATAATATTATAATGATCGTCATAAATTATATTACTTTAGAATACATACTTATTGTTCCATTAAATTACTTTTAAATGCCACAAAAGATAACGGCACAAGAGAGCAAGCACTGGATAACGCAATAACGTACGTTGCCAGTTTAGTAGACAGCTCGCAGCATTGTGACGTCTGAGCAGTAGCCTAGTGCCATGCTGCACAATTATGGTAGCAGCCAATGCCATCGCACTGTTACTTTGCTTATCTGGCAATACACACATGCTCGTTTATATTATTATGACACAAATATAATTTAGCAATAACAATTAGTTTATATGATACTATTGATTGTTCAACGAGACGAGATAAGGCATGTGGGAACATTACTACACACATGCAAACTAACAATTAACATTGAGAACGAAAATAAAATATGTGCAAATATATCTACTTATAAAATATATTAAATTAAATTATTATTTTACATATAATAAGCGAGCTATTGTTTGATGTCTGCTGGGGCTCCTTCCTCCTCGTCCTCGGCCGTCGCCTCCAGGTCATTCCAGGGCTGCACCTCCGCCTTCGCGAATACCACGTACACCACGTTGCTCACTATCTGTATCACCGCAACGATCAGTGACACCATCTGCCACTGCGCACGATCACTCTGTCAATACATTCACGAAACTGTCAATATATACAACTCACACCACTCCACTCCACTCCACCCCACCCTACTCCACTTACAACGTCACGCACGATGTTAGACACGAGCAACGGCACTCCGAGCGCGCTCAGGTTGCCCAACATGTTACCGACGGCCATCATCGGTCCGGCGAAGTTCGGTGCCAAGTCTATCTGATTGATCTGAAATGACATCACTGATCGCATCGTATCGCGGATGCTGGAACGCACGAATCACTCACCAGGAAGCCGACTTGTACGCCAGAATGTGAGGAGAGACAAAGCACCAGCAACACCACGGCCGGTATGGTGCTCGTCACGTAACTGAAAGCGATCAGGAATCCGCCGGAGACTGCCATACCTGCACCGGCATCCATGATTTAATGGGTTATGTAACCTAATGAACCAGCATCAGACACTCATTCAAGTCAGCTCTTTTTGTTCGCTTCTGTGAGTCGTTTTTGTTGGAGTTAATAGTTACCGATGGTATTGCCAAGTCGTCGAATATTCACTATGGACATGTAGTTGTTATTTGCCAAGTAGTCGGACAGT
The DNA here is from genome assembly GCA_028551675.1 of Tineola bisselliella. Taxonomy (NCBI): domain Eukaryota; kingdom Metazoa; phylum Arthropoda; class Insecta; order Lepidoptera; family Tineidae; genus Tineola; species Tineola bisselliella. The sequence continues at coordinate 9,080 of JAPWLS010000685.1, forward strand.
GCGCCGAACGTCAAAGTGGTCAGATACATGCCAATGTATGGCAAAGACGAAAATACTCCACTCTGGAATGAAACAAAGCTCAGACAGCGCTCCCGCACATTCATGCTGCCATCGGACTGGCACTCACGTTTTTAATATCTACGCCGAGTATCTTGGTCATGTAAAGAGGTATTTGTGTGAAGAGATAGATGTACCCGACCGCACTCCCGCAGTGGGTCACGATCATGCCCCAGACGGCACTCGACGACAGTATGTGGCGCCACGGGGTCACGCGCCTCTTGGTTGCGTTCCGTGACGTGAGTTCGCCCGTTATGAAATACAACTCCTCCTGGCCGATGCTGCGATGCTGATGCGGCGAGGATGCGGTGAAGGTCGCCACCAACCCGAGGGACACGAAGCCGAGCACGCCGCACACCCAAAACACGTACGGCCACCCAAAGCTGGCTGACAAGTATCCGGCCACCGGGAATATGACGACAGTGCCGAACTGTGAGCCTGAAACACTCAACAGCAGGAGTGTCAGCTGTCAGCCCAGTCCAGTGAGGACCGCGGCGTTGTCCGGCGTCCACTGACCTGTGTATATGTATGTACTGAGTCGACCGCGCTCCGAGAGTGGGGCCCACTTGCCCAACATGGTGTGAATGCTCGGGAAAAAGCAAGCTTGCGTCATGCCCTGCACCAGCCGACACAAGGAGACGGCAACCCAACCGCCCTGCCATGACAATTACACGCGGTCAACACGACACGTGGCCACACGCGAGCCACTACTATGATACAGGCATACTCACGTGCAAGGGCGCGACAGGTGTGATGAGCGAGACGAGGCCGTTGACAGCGAGGGCTATCATGATGGGTGTTTTGCCTCCGAACCTTTGCGCGAACAAACCCATCGGCACCATCATGCTGGTGTAACCCACGAAGAAGGCAAACATTATCATGTCCTGAGTGGGCTTTGACCAACTGTATGTCTGCAGATATATAGATCTCGTGAATCATCATTAATGTAACGGTGGTGGGTGATATGGCGGGACTCACTCGATGCATGTTCCATTCGCCTTTGCGCTCATAATAACTGCGCAACGTGCGATCGATGCAGTCGGTGCCGGCGCCAGTGCAGTTCTGTATTATATGCTGGGGCACGTCGGTCATGGCTACCATCGTGACGCTGAGCTGAGCGCGGAAAGTATACGCGACACTCAGGCTGATGAACAAAATGAAGGCCTGCAGATGGCGGGCGCCCAGGCCGCGCGGGGCTGACACTTCGCCTGCGCCGCCCTTCCGCACGGGCTCGTATGTCGTCTTGTCGTGCTGCGTCATACTATCAGAGGAACGGCGCTGGCTACACTAATATCTGTTATCTGCGTAACATCATATTTGTACTACCGTTATTTGTATTCGCATTATTTGCTAATTATTCATCTCATCTCCGCACGCTCGCTTCGGCAACTCGACGTATTATTAAAAATCGGATGAACAAATTCATAAAAGATAAACTCAATAAAGAATCGATAATATTTTATTACATTAACTACTTAGGGCCTTCTTCAATCTTACGTAACCTGCATTCGGTCGTCTCTGTGGGCATCATGTGGGCAGCATATGGTGCCTGTGGGTGGTGTGGGTCTGCGGCCACAACCCATGATCCATCGCATCAACTATCCGCACCCATACTGTTGAATAGTTTCCTCGTGTGTGTGAGAGGCATAATGCGCGAGTTGTAGACAGCTGTAACGACACGAGTAACGCGCATGTCATGGGCCGAGCATGCCGATACTTCCGCCGGTTGTCGCGTAGAATGACCGCGAGCGCAATATATCGCTTCTACAAAAAAAAGACAATTTTCTTCTAGCGACCGGAAATAGAGCTGAATCAATTTGTGGCTCACCTCCTCGTTCGATCTCAAAGAACTTTCTATGTATCGTCTCTCTTGCTCTGTAATTTGTTTGTGCTGCGCGGGAGTGCTGGCAGTGAGGAAGCTCCATAAGAACGAAACCAGTAGAGTGGCGCCGCCCATACTATAGTATATCATACGCCGCCAACCATACACAGAACGAGATGACCAGCCGCTCACTGGCATCGCCTACCTATATTGTGCCCAACTGATGGCGAAGAAACGGTGTCACTGCTTTGTTATCTTAGGTGCATTATGGTCGAAATGCGTAGGCGAAGGCGCTGAGTCGTGTCCTTGCCCAGCAGGGTGTGGTAGTGCGGCATGCAGCAGGCCTGACTGAGCCCCACCAACGTGCGCACACCGCGATCCATCCTCCCTATGGATGACGAACATGTAGATGTAGCACTCATCGCAGACGTACGTGCGTCAGTATACTGACAACGGTGGCGAGGTACGGGGTACTTATTGGCCAGCACGCCGGCCGGTATCTGCATCAGAGTGTATCCCCAAAAGAACGACGACAGGATCACGCCGCGGATTCGCTCGCTCCATTCATAGGTCCGTATCGCTCATAGCCAATATGGCAACTCCCATGTTGCTCCTGGATGTGTACAGCACACTGGAGACGCCCATCCTATTCACTAAAATCGTCCCTACTAATTAGAGACAGGTCTGCTCAACCCTACACCTCCCTCGTCTTCCTCGTTATCATAATGCAAACAGTGAACGACAGTGTATTCGTGTGTTTGATTCCTGAGTCAATTGAATACGGCCTAGTCATCTCGATACGCGTCAAATGTTATCTTGATTTACAACATCTTTATAAATAGTAAAAACAGAACGGAATACTCCAGTTCCATAATATAATAGTCAGTGTATATCAACACTCAATATAGTCATTATGAAGGTAATTTAGAGAGTGATAAATAAATGATATGATGTTGATGAATGAATGAACGAATGCAGGTACAACAATGCAAATAAACAAGCTCAGAGAAGACAATATGTATATATCACAACATCTACATTTGATGATGTTAGCAGCCGCTGTGGTCGTCGACTCGTGCCAGCTCCTCCATGTCGTACCCCTTCTCGTCTGTCAACAAACGTGTCATCGTCACATCGTAGGCGACAAACCTGCTTCAATGATGGCCGCATCTTACCACTCTCCAGCGACTTGAAGCGGTGACTTCTCCAAGCGTCTGGCTCAGAACTGGAGAGAACTATGTACATGACGTCACACGCCACGCACAAACACACACTGCACACGAATACGACATGCCAGCGGCACTCTTCACTCTGCAACACGACATCATGTTATGCAATTCGCAGAGGAATATTCCAGACTGTACTATATACTCGCCACTCGCATATCCAGTGCGAAGGAATCCAGCGCTGGCACCAAACAGCTCCCCACTTCGGCGATGATCGTACTCAGTTGTAACACACCGCCGCTGTACTCTGGCATCGCGTCCGTCGCGTTCTCCTGTGATATAGGTACGAGCCAAAGTCTAAGACACACACACACAAACACACATTAGCAACATTACCATGAAACCACACAGCTTGAGACCAATGAACGCATACGTGATGACCAGAACGAAGGCGATCAGCAACCTGTGCTCGGCCGACAACGCCGACAACAGCGACAACCCCAGGGCTGTGCCGAGAGACCCTGAACGCATTCACTCAATGACTTTTCTTTTACACAACTTTTCAATTTTATAATTTCCAAAACGACTGAAGTTTGCTTTAAAACTATTGCCAGTGGAGTCCATTAACATTCGACGGATGGTGTGGGGGCTCGCGCGTGTACCTGCGCTGTTTAGTAGTTTTCTATATGTAGTGATGTCCACCAAACAGCCGAGTATTGTGTTTTTGTACAAGTCGCCGCTCATCGGCAACAGCGACAGCGATAAGAGAGCCATCGCCAGGAAGGGCACGCCGACGCCCCAACCCAACTGCGACGCCGGCATCTGTAAGCGCTGACTCAGGAATATGGGCACCAGGAACAGGAACTGCATGTGCACCGCTCGAGCTGCCATGTGACTCGCGGTCATCGCCCAGAATGCGCGGACGCCCAACAATCGTCGCCATCGCATCGGATCACTCTCCGGCATCTGCAATCACACATGACATTCCAAAACCAAACATAAAAGTGGTGGGATTGGTGCAATAATAACTATAGTAAAATGCTCGCCGTGTGGTTGTTGATAGATTGTTGTATGTATTCTTTCTCGCCGTCGCCGATGGCTCTATGCTCCTCTGGCGTGGTACTGGTCAGAGTGCACCAGACGGTGGCCGCGCACAGGGATACCACGCCCCACATGTAGCAGATCATGCGCCAGCCGATCACCGACTGTGACATGTGGCAGGCCAGCGGGAACGATATCACGGTGCCCACCTGGATACCTGCATGCACACCCATATCACGCCATATGCCGCAGCACACAGAACACTAACAGGTTCCGAAGTTCAAGTCACCTGAGTGCACGAACGCGGCGAGTGTGCTTCTCTCTTGCGGCGGTATCCAATGCTGCAGTAATCTTCGTACGGCGGACGGCGTCCACGCGTGACACATGCCTAGGAGCAGGCGGACGTTGCTCATCGCGAACCAGCCGCCCTAGGAGACGTATAATCGTCACGCGATCGCTTTATGACTTGCTATTACTCTGCAGGTACCTTCTCGATGACGAGGGGCGTCGCGAATGACAGCAGACCGTTGAGGAGCAGCACGACGAATATGACGTACTTCGGGTTGAGCATTTTGTGGTACATCTGCGCGGGCACAGACACCACGCAGTACCCCACATAGAATGAGGTGAATATTGCTGCTTGCGCCCGATAGTTCCAGCTGTGCTGTAGGCACGGATTGCAAGTTAGCCATAGACAGTGCGTGACCTGCGTGACCGCGTGTCGTGTGAGGGCCGACGGCTACCTGCGCGTTGTTCTGTTGAATGATCGCGAGCGTCGTTATTTGAGTGCTGGCTTGTGTCATATGCAGAGTACAGAGCGTCGTGAACAGGTACAGTGCCTCGATGTGTCGCACCCCGAAGCCCCCACCTGAGACATGCGTGTATATATGGCATGCACGATGCCTCCAACGCAGAGGAGACTCCACTACTCACGTGTTGGCGCGTGCCTCACATCGTTCCAAACAACACCGTCTTCGTATCTGTAACTGACGAAGTCGACGGCCATGGTCGTGAGCGTCCCCTCTCTCACTAAATGTATTCTTAATTATCATTTATCTTTCGTATCAAATGTTTAAGCAGACGTCACTTTATTGCATGTAAGTACATATTAGTAAGCCGTCGCCGGTCTTCGGGCGCCGCATCGTGGTCGCAGCGAAAGGCCACTCATTCTGTTTGCGGCGACTATCCTTGTCGCAGTGATTTCCTCGTGTTCTTTGCGTGCAGGAAAGGTTGCATTTGAATTCATTGTAAAAATGTCCGAGTCGAGCTCGCATATACATAAATATGTACGTGTAATTATGCAGAAATAAATTTATATTATAGTATATGACAAAGAAGCGTTTGTAACGTTCACTGTTTGCAGTGTGGAGACAATATGTGTCCTTGAAAACGATCACTCTATTGTGAATCAGCGGAAGGTCACCGAGCACTCGCCGCCGTTTAGTGAACCGGTGTGGTTGCGAGAGTTTAGATCCGTCCGCGTCGGCTGTTTGTTATTACGATTGCTTCATATTAAACACACGGTTACACTTCAATAATCGCAAAGTATAAAAACTCAGATAACTCCTTCCCCGCGCTCTCTACGATCGTTTCGGTGCACTGTTTCGTTGTGCGTACATTGAGTGGCACACTAGCAGTAAACGCAAAGCGCTCGTAGCGAGAGAGCAATGTATGCCGATGTCGCCGTTGCTGCGGCACAGTGCGCACTTGTAATGTGTCGTATAAAAGGTAGCAAATGATGAGGCTGTGCATTATTGTAGTGTTTGCGCGCGCGCTGTTCATTACTGTGTCATGCTCCAGCGGGACTGACGCGATGACATCGATAGCAAAGATGGAAGAAGAACACAATGTGCCAAGTGAGTCGCGCTCGGCGATGTCCTTCCCTTCATCCTGAATAACAGTTCCGGTTATGATTTTACAGACTTCCCATTTCCTCTTTCAACGACGGCTATAACTGACTGTGTGATTTGGTGCTCAATTATAGGAACACGAATGTTGGGAAATATGTTGGTGTTGTTGATTGGACGGCGGGTTGAGATTATTGTCGAGTGTTTGTGAGCTGCGATGTCTCAATCATCATTGATAACGACTTACTCGACATCATCTTACCTTCCTGTGCAGATATCTTATCTGTAATACAATACCTAATGCCCTCTCTGCAAACCTACCGAAAGCGACCTTTGCCACCAGGACAAGAGGGCTCTTTTAAAGATAATAATAATTATTGTGTTTTTGAATTCATAATATCTTAATATTATCAAAAACGTGTGCATAATGTTAGGTGGTGCGGGGGGGTGCGGCGTACGCCACGTCATCATGCTGCTGCTGTTCCTGAGCACGGTGGTCGCCTACGCCACGAGGGTCTCAATGAGCATCGCCATCGTCGCCATGACCGACACCGCACACTTCGACTGGACTCAGAGCCAAAAAGACGTGGTGCTCTCCTCATTCTTCTGGGGTTATGTGGTGCTGCAGATACCGGGGGGCGTGCTGGTCGGGAGGTGGGGCGGCAAGTGGTTGTTGCTCGTCGCCATGATGCTGAACGGCATTGTCAACCTGGTGTTGCCGACGGCCGCCATGCATGTTCGTAGACACGCGTTTCTTCGCTTTTGCATTCATCAGCATGCCTCACTTGATTACATTGTGCTCAGGGTGGTTACGTGTACGTGATTACGTGTCGAGTGCTGATGGGGCTCGCGCAGGGTCTCATCTACCCGAGCGTGCACGGAATCTTAGGTCTATGGGCGCCGGCTGCAGAGCGCGGCCGAATGGGCAGCATCGTGTACGCAGGTACGCCAGTGGACAGTATACGCCATGTCGTTGCGGTTAGTATAATGCGATTGGCGCAGGATCTCTGCTCGGCACCATTGTGGAGCTCATGTTGGCGGGCGTGCTAGCGGAGAGCGCCTGGGGCTGGCCAAGCGTCTTCTATGTGGCGGCCGCGATGTCCCTGCTCTGGGCGTTACTCTGGTTGATGCTGGGTGCTTCTTCGCCACGCGACAGTCGCTTCACTTCCATCGAGGAGAGACGTTACATAGAAGTGAGCTCGGGATCCGGCAGCAGCGACCGCAAAGTGAGTAAATGCCGGCCTTCACCTGCTGAGTCACACCAGTGACGCTTCGTCCATTATGCCCGTTTTCTTCACAGTTGCCCATACCGTGGAAAAAGATTTGGACTTCTCTGCCATTCTGGTCTATATTGATTGCCCACAGCGGACAAAATCTCGGCTTCTGGACGTTACTCACAGAGATGCCGACTTATATGAAAAATGTTCTCGGAGTAGATATGAAAAAGGTATGACATTTCGTAAAAAGCGTTAATGGTTGTTTGTCATTCGACTGTCGCTTCGTACACAGAACGGCCTGTTGTCATCTCTTCCGTACGCGGCGATGTACCTGTTAAGCTTCGTGTTCAGTTGGGCGGCCGATCGAGTAAACAATCGCGGCATACTTCGCCTCGGCACTGCGCGGAAACTGTTCAACACGATCGGTGAGTGCCCGATGACGAGCCGTACGCTTGCTTGTCTATGCGTTTTATATAGTGTGGTGTGCGCGTTTCAGCATTCTGGGGTCCCGCGGCTGCATTGCTCGCTCTGTCGTACTTGCCGGCGGGGAATTTGGCACTCGCCGTCTCCATATTGACGGTGACAGTGGGCCTCAACGGCGCGCACTACGTGGGCTTTCTGGTCAGTGCAGATGCATGATACGAGCACGAATCACAACAGAATAAGACACCGGCTTGTTGCAGATTTCGCACATCGACATCGCACCGAACTTCTCGAGCACCCTGATGGGCATCACCAACGGCTGCGGGAATGTCTTCTCAATAATGGCTCCTCTCACTGTCTCGCTCGTCATCCAAGATGAGGTCAGTTGCCATGACATACCAGTCGTGCTCTACTCTATCATACTGATGGTGTATTTGTATCAGGCGTCGGCTGTGGAGTGGCGCAAAGTGTTTTTCATCTCAGTGGCGTTCTATTTCCTGACAAATCTATTCTATCTTCTGTTCGCGTCAGGCGACATACAGCCATGGAATGAGCCCGACCAGAAAGCCTGCATAGGTATGCACCTGCGTCAATTCTAGCATGTCATTTTGCTGGAAGACTAATATATAATAAATTGCGATTGTATTTTACAGAGGATGGTCCAAAGAAGACTGTTAAAGGTGAAGCCAAATTCTGAGCATCGATCGCACCTTCCTCTACTACAATCTAGTCATAGTAATTTAATTATACGATATTCATAACTAAAGCGCCTGATTTTATTAAATCCTTAAACGTTCGAAATGGTGTCTGTCGTTAGATCCCGCGCGAGGCCCTCACTTCACATGTTTACATAAATCGGGCCGAATGAATGAAAACAAACAAAATAAAATAAGTTGTTGTGCTTTAATAAAAAAAAGAAAGAAAGCATTGCGACGGTGAAGGATGACGACACAGTGGCTTAGGTTCGCGTCAGGTTAGGTTTCAGTATTTCAGTGTTCCCTGCAAGCTAAGTCCACCTACAGGAGAAACTGAAACTTATTCGAAGTAAGCTGGCCCCACGATTATCGCCAAGTGTACGGGCAATACAATTAAGGGAATTTCTATACAATAGGCATAAATCTTGTGGAGATACTGATGTGTAATTGTACAATAGTTCCTATGTCTAATACTAGATGGAGCCACCGCCATTTAAAATAGCTTTTTTTCTGATGGAACACACAAACCGGTAGTTTTGTTTACAGGAAACGAGGGCTTAAACAGAAACGATAAAGTGAATTAAATGGTGTTAAAAGGTCTCTTCTTAGGTAGTACAGGAATCAGATCCAAAGAGTGTTGAGATGTAAATATTATTTATTTGTTACATTGTGCTATGTGGATTGGAGTGAGCTGACTGAAGTGAACTGACTTGTCACTCGAGGAGCGTGTTTATATATACCTCAAGTGACGTGGAAGAATGTAGTGTCTCAGCATATTCTGGCGTGGTCCAGATACGTGATGTTACATAGCGTTTCAGCACGCTCTGTCCTTCGTCCAGACACGTGCCGTTACAAATGGAATGAATATTTATCACAATGCATTATTGACAAGGAGAGGAAAAGAAAAACAAGAAAGATGACACTGACAGAAGAAATGACATAAACTGAAAATCTTCTGAAATAAGTATTTTCAATTGTGGAGGCGACCGCCACAATTTTAAACACTAACTTAAAAATAAATCTAAATATTTGTGTTTTGTTAATTTGAATCGATTTGGGTTTGCGTGTTGGATGGATTGTGGGGACTGGTTTGTGTTGAACCAGGGCAACACCAGAATCAGCTGGTCTCTCGTGAGGATGACGCCTGAAACTAAGTAACGATATGAAAAAATAAAACCTGGACGGATGAACGCGTCTTGAGGTGAAATTGACTTCTCTTGAACTACGCCACTTGTGTAAACGTAGCAATCGAACCACGGCAATTACGAGAGCACTAACACAGAGTGTAGTTCTGTTCGGACTTGCTCGGAGTCTAATGTTGATACACAGTGCACACTGGCTCGCACAGAATCATAAACGCGTACGCGCAGTGCGGCGGTGTAACTGCGAATACATCGCTCGTTGTCGGACGTCGTTAGGTTATGGGCGTTGGTTAAGAAGCACGAACAATATTATGTAACTTAATAATAGTTAAACATATAAATCATTAAAACTAACTTACACAAAAAAAAAGGATTATTAACATAATTAAATTTATAAATTTACTTAAAATGAAACCTTTAAACTCAAGGCACAATATGGCTCAATTATTGTCTAATGTGGATGAGATTAATATTAAACATTTAGGTATATCAATCATAGATCGCACTTGCTCTTTACCCTCTTTTTAATACCGGAGCCTCCCTCACCTCACCGAAACCAGTGCGTCTATTATTTTCTTATCTATCGGTTTGGGGAAACTTAAAAATTATATAAAGCGTGATTCAGTTGGGGCTTTGGAGCCGAAAACGAGGTATTTAGAAATATTAATCAATTCCACTGCCGTAACATTACTACTTATAGCAAATTTAAGTCGTTTTGAATTTACAAGACGTAAAAGGCGTCTAGCGTTCCAATACAACCATAGAAGCGAGCGGTGGTGATATTTGTATGATTTGATGTTTGATAAAAAAAATCGGTTGTCTGTAAAGTCGGTTTACTGACGATAGTTGAACGTGACAACGTCTTAAGAAAATACTGATGGAATGGTAGCATTTTTCAAAAGAAAATTTTAATTTCATTTGTTTAATAGATTTGTATGTATATAGAGAAGGAGGTAATTGAAAGCCGCATGAGTCATGTTTTTTCGTGCGTGGCCGTGCAGCCGGCTCAATCGAATTATAAGACGTTGTCACGTAAACCGACTTTACAGACAACCGATTTTTATTTTTTAACAATAATAATAAGCTAATTTCGATTATTTTGTAAAAACGCTGTACCCTCAGGAATCCCTTGCTTTCGGTTTATCTCTTTATTTTACACGCAAACATCCGAATAGGTTGGGTTTGGGTTAGGTTGGGTTCCGGTTAGGTTGGGTTCCGGTTAGGTTAGGTTCCGGTTAGGTTAGGTTCCGGTTAGGTTAGGTTCCGGTTAGGTTAGGTTCCGGTTAGGTTAGGTTAGGTTAGGTTAGGTTAGGTTAGGTTAATATAGGCCTCCTCCACCACCAACACCTCGCCCCTCTGACGCACAAGAGAGTCAGAGGCATTGTATATTTATTAATGTTGGAAAAGGTTGGCTATGCAACCTTTTTAAGATAATTTTAATTGTCAGTTGTCAATAAACATTATGGTGAATAGAAATCCCTCGTATCATTTTCAATAGGTTATGGGCCCAGTTAATGCTTATAAAAGTCTACGAGAGGAGCAGTTATAGTTAATAAGTGAAGTATATAAAAAGGGAAAACAAATAAACAAAAAAATATGGAAAAAATTAGTATCGATCGGTTTGATGGAAATGTGAATAATTTCCGTCAATGGAAGTTTCAAATAATTTGTGCACTCAAGGCAAAGGGTTTAGCGGCGCATATGAAAGTGAGTGAAAAGCAAAAGAAAAATGAAGAATGGGTTAAGAATGACGCGACCGCAATGTTCATTTTAACACAGGCCTTAGATTACAAACAAATCAGTTTAATTGAGACTTGTGAGACAACGGCGGAGATCTTCGCAAAATTGGAGAATATTTATGAACATAAATCTGAACTAAATTTATTATTAACACAAGAAAAGTTCTACACATACAAAATGTCACCCACGGATGATATCGCACAACATATTGCGAAAATTGAAAGTATGGCTAAACAACTAAATGAAAATGGAGAAACGGTCAGTGAAAAGGCCGTAATAACTAAAATAATCTCCACTTTGCCAATAAAATATAGAAATTTTCGCCAAGCATGGCTCTCACTAACCCCGGCCATGCAAACCATTAGCAACCTAACATGCAGGCTCATTGATGAGGAGTTGAGCCTGAAAAATTTCGAAGATGAAGACAATTCTCTTTTCTACACACATGGAAATATAAGAAATTTCTGGTCTAATAAAGATGCAAATTATAAAGGTCAACAATCATCGACGTCAAGAGAAAATAGGTTTCTCTGCTATAACTGTAACAAAAGGGGGCATTTCGCCAGGGATTGTCGCGCACCGAAGAAGAACAACTATACGAAAGAAATGAAACCATCAGCATTCTACATAAACGACAGCAAGGTGGATAGCTACGATGAATGGATAATGGATAGTGGAGCGTCGGCACACATGACTTACAGAAGGGATTTTTTCAAAGAATTCACAGAATTTCCAGAAGGACATGAAACGGTAAAGTTGAGTAATCACAAAGTATTAAAGGTGAGAGGAAAAGGTATTATAGCAATTAAGAAATATGTAAATAACATGTGGTCTGATGGTGAACTCTCAGATGTATTATATGTACCGGAGTTAAAGAAAAATTTATTTTCTGAGGGCACAATCACTAGAAAAGGTTTCACTATTGTGAAAGAACATTGCAACGCGTACATTTATGAGAACGGCGTTCAAGTCGCAAATGCTGTATTAAAGTCAAATAATTTATATGAATTACTTTTTAAAACTGTAGTGTATCCAGAATGTAATCTAGTTAACAAAGCCAGCTGTGATCTAAAACTGTGGCACGAACGGCTTGGGCATTTAAACGTACAAAAAATAGTAAAAATGGGGAAAAATAAAACTATAAATATCGATACCACAAATATAGATACAAACCTTTTTTGTGAAGCTTGCATGTTAGGGAAACAATCTCGTTATGCGTTTGAAAGTTCTAAAAGAAATAATTTGTCACTTGGAACTTTAGTCTACAGTTATGTTTGTGGTCCGATGTCATGCTTGTCAATGTCAGGGGCTAGATATTTTGTAATTTTTAAAGATGCTGTTTCGGGTTTTAGTTATGTATATTTTATAAAACAGAAGTCAGACGTTTTAGAATGTTTTATACAATATAATAATATGGTTTATAACAAGTTTGGTCATTTTGTCAAAACTTTAGTTACGGATAACGGTGGTGAGTATATTTATATTTTTTGTATTTATTTATATTTATTTATATTTATTTATTTCTATTTATGAATAATATTAATTAATATATAGTTTTCGATGGTCCCACACTAGGCATTGCCTGTCACGTGGGACCCATCAATTACAAAACCTTTAATTATAAACATTATTACTAAAAATATTTGTGAATTTATTTATTTATTTAAGTATGTATGTAAGTATGTATGTAAGTTTGACTTGGTTGTGGGGGTAGTATGGCATCAGGGTCTCATGAACTTCTCTGTTTCCCTATAGCTCCAGGCAAGAAGAATCCCGGCAACCTTTGCTTTCATCAATCTGGTTGGGGTACTACTGGTGTCCAGAAATTTTACCAATTTATTATTTATTTTATTGTATAAAAAGGGTCCAAGAAAACTATTAAACCGACGAGCAAATGCCGAATTAACCTTGATACTGTCTATGAGGGGGACGCGTTTAGCCCGTCGCTCGGCTTGGCTGCTCGATACGATTGTTGTACGATGTGTCATGATCGTGGTGGAAAAGATAAACAGCCCACGCACGCTGAGAACCCCAGCCTCCTCAAATAAAGAAGAGGTTGGGTATCTAAAGGGTTTCCTCAGCATCACCTTCAGGAGGGACCTCTGGGCCCTTTCGACATTGATTAGCACAGACGCCGAAGCACCCCCCCACGCCGCTATGCAATAGCACAGGATTGACTGGCAGAGTGCTCTATATATAGTCTTTAGCAACTGCTGGTCAGCTACTTCTCTAAGCAGCTTTAGGATATAGCTTAATTTACGAATCCTAGCTGATATCGCTTCGGCGTGTTCACAGAAAGTAAGTCTCTCATCAATTACGATTCCCAGATATTTTTGTGAGTTTGCTCTACTAATCGTGCTGCATGAGCACACCAATGGTGCATCTTCTGGAGAGTTGGGGAATGTGCAGTTGTGGATTTTAATATTTGAGAATGCAGATGTGAGAGACCTGGGGGCGGATTTTGCCGTTTTGTGAAAGCAAAGATAATGTGTTTTGACGGTGTTTAAAGTTAAAAGATTTTCATTTAGCCATCTGGCAACCTTGGACATGCCCAATTCCGTCGTATTAAAAACCTTGTGCCAAGAGGTGTCATGGAACAGTATTACAGTGTCGTCTGCGTAGCAAATTATATCAGCATTATATTAAAAATATGGGATGGACCAAGCTTTATCTATATTAAAAATAGGGATGGACCAAGAATGCTACCCTGTGGGACTCCGTAAGCAATAGAGTAAGGATCGATCTGTAATGCATCAATTTTTATGCACTGATTCCTAT
>JAPWLS010002327.1:0-96633 GCA_028551675.1 Tineola bisselliella
TTTGCCTTAAGGCCATTTTAAATGTTGGTAGGGAAAGAAAATCACGTCCTGAAAACCTGAAAGCGGACGTCAAGATATGCCGCCCTTCAAAGACGTTATCGCGGTGTTCCTGAATAATTCAAAACTTGCACAGATTGTGCCTATTCGTCCTTGATATTTGTCCCATGGGCCGAATTTAACTTTAACACCTACTTTTAAAAAGTCTTATTCATAGATTTTCCTGAAGTTGTGAAAATTTTTAAAGCAACTTCGATATTAATGATTCGTCTAATATATATACAAAATTAGTACTTCTAATCACTAAAATTTTCTTGTTTAGTATCATCTTTATAATATAAATAAATATTCAGTTTCGACTAGAAATATTACCCGGAACCCACTCGTAACAGACTACCATACAAAGACCGTCTGACCTATAATCTATGCGAAGGTTAAACAACCATAAAACACACTGGACATTAGAACCACGAAAAACACATTTTCTGGGACAAATGAACTCAAAGAAGTCCCATGGGACAGATTTTGAGTGGGGCATAAACCTCTTGTGTTTTTTATCGAATTCAGTAAGGCATTTTCATAAATTTATACATTGGAGCTTACAGTAAGTACTGGACTACGTTTTGTTACTTGATCGCCACACAAATTGGCGATAACAAAAAAAAAACAACACAAAAGTGAGTCGAGTTTTGCCTCATTCCCCAATAGAGAGCGCAAGCGTCTTCCTTGGATTTAAGAAATGTAATTTTCTGCTTATTTCCATAAGCGAACAAAATTGCACATTGGTACTGGCTTAATTTTTGAGAGAACACAGGGTCTCTCGACCGCGAGTCCGCACCCTCAACCACTAGGCCACGGTCGCTAGGTACGTATAAGTGATGTAGTAGTCCAGCGTAATGTAGATACTCTTTAAAACTATTGGAACATGTAAAACAATTGAATTACATAAAATGCTTCTTGTAATCATTCTGAAATAAAAAAGAATAAAAAAGGTTACAAAATCAATGTGTAACATCAAATAAAACATTTATAGAGTAAAAGCAATCAACTGCAGCTTTTATAAACTCGTATTCAGTTGCAGTTTGACTGAAAACGGACAAACGACCATTTGTGTGAAATGCATCGTTCGTTGCAAACGAACTTTATGTTTAAACGTGTATTTTTGTTATATATTTATCCCCTAACTTAGTTCCATGGGGATTATAAAACTATTGAGTAGAGTTAAATTATAAAGATAGACTAATAGTAAGTATTAAAATATTCAATTAAAATCAACCTGTAAATATCCGGAGTCATGCAGTACAAACAACAGGCAGAGTACAAATGACCTGACAACTAAAATTAGTACCACCTTTTTTGTTTTAGTGCTTGAACACAAAATGTATCTTATCATCTTAGTTTATTTCAAGACTTGTTTGATTATTACACTAGTCAAAAGTATTACACCACTTGAACTTTTTACGGTTTGAAATAAACAAAGTAACTTTTGATAACAAAAATACAACTGAAGTGTTTCTTATGATAATTGTAACACTTGAAATTAAGTTTTTTGTTGCATTCTTTTAATTTTAACGATGTTTGACACTTCAACCGATATTTTGTGTCAGTATGACTTTTGACTTACATCACTGCGGATCGAAATTTCATTATTTTGATAAATAATTCCATACTTTTTTGTTATTTTTTGAATACTATCAATCCCGCACAATGTCAAAAAAGTTCAAGTGGTGCAATACTTTTTTTGACTAGTGTATTATACAAGAGTATATAGGACAATGGCTTATGACTACATTTCGCCTGATGTCAAGTTAGCGTGTAGTCCAGGAGCGGAAACAAATCTCCGCTTGCT
Source organism: Tineola bisselliella (assembly GCA_028551675.1). Classification (NCBI taxonomy): domain Eukaryota; kingdom Metazoa; phylum Arthropoda; class Insecta; order Lepidoptera; family Tineidae; genus Tineola; species Tineola bisselliella. Next base: position 1,847 of record JAPWLS010002327.1, read on the forward strand.
AGTCTTTTAAACGTCAAACGTGAATGGAACTATTCATGACGTCAAAACGAGAACAACCCTATAAGTGTAACAGTGGAGTAAACAGAACAATGTTCCACTATTGTAAACATACCCGCTTGTTCACACTATCCGTGTTTATCTATCAAAGTTTCCAAATAAAAAAAATCTAGTGATTTTGTTTTGAATTAGTAAGGATATACGAGAGGGGATGAATTTAGTAACTTTATTTTAAAGCATAATAGAACGTCGGCTAATTCAGTGATCGCAGTAATCCGAACGATGGGAAGCCACGAAGTTACATCTCCTCCGAGAATGAGACGACGGTTTTGAAATAAAGTTTTAAACCATAAGGAAATTTTTAAGTCTACTTTATAAACTCGCTTTTGTTATATATTACAGTATCCATTAAGTGGGTCTTATAGCTTCTACTGTGCTGGCAAATTTAAATCACTATGAAAGCTTCCTAATTAGGTACTGATAAATTTAGTTCAAGCACTGTATTTTTATCTTTTATAGTTTTCCTCTTTATTAAGGTTCCATCATCAGGTATTCCAGTTTCAGATTCATATATGTGATCCACAGGTATATGCTCTATCCGCATACAATGTAATATAAATTTCGAACTGATTAAAACTAAAGCAAGAGAAAACTTCTGTCCATTATAATACAATTGTAAAGATGTGGTGTAGACAGATTGTTTTTTTGTCGAAATATATTTTCTTTATGTACCTTTTCTTCTTCTTCTTCTAGATCTTTATTAAATTACCAGACTTTATATATACGAGTTCTTAGATTACTTGCAATTAATCCTATTAGGGAAAGGGCTTGGCAAACAACAGTAGCGGAGGAAATTAATTTGTCAACTATCTAAGTTTATCTTGTTACAGCAACACTAGGTATTGGATTTATAAACGGAAAATATCCCTTAGAATTCTCATAGTCTTTGTATGTGATGGAAATTATTTCGTTGCGATTGTCGTTGTTTATTTCACACATATAGTACATCGCCAGGTTTTATTAACAAAGAAGGATCTGCAAAATCGCAATTTTTCAGGATTTCAAGTTGTTATTGTACATAGTTTATTTGTGTAGTATCTTTGTTGTTGTATTGAGTATCTCAGAAACCATTGAGGAAAATTAATGTTTTTTTTTTCATGAGATAAGGAATCATATTTTTAAGCTTTTTCAATAAAAAACGAATAATTAGTATAGCGAATAAATAGTGTACCCATCTTTATATCAATGTAAGTCAGGTTTTCACCCGGGTCTAGTCTTAATCCCGGCCTTTTGGCAAATTGGTCCAGTCACTTCACGACTAACAGCCGAAAAGCTAACAGCAGTAATCCTGAAAAAAAAACCATCAATGTAACATTTAATGTACTTTTCCTTCATGTATTGTTCGTTTCTATCGCCCTCTTAACTTTGTAACTTGAAGTTGTAACCGCATTAGCTGTTTTACCACTTTATGCCAACCGCTTCAAAACAGACTATGCACAAGTTTGAGTCCAAAGCTACTATGTTAAAAGGCTAGTTTTGTTGTTCTTTATTGTTGATATTATTACATAATCAAAATGAAAAAAATACGGCTTACCATTGTTCCATTTATATTGATTATTATAGTTGCGACGAAACTGCAATTAATGGCTGCAAACATTTATTTATTTATTTGAACATACACAACAAACTCACACGTAACAATAACAATTACATAGAATTGGTTGTTTCAGGTGTTACTTTGCGGAAAACCGTATTAAAGGAAATTTTTAAAAATTATTTTGCTTATAATTCCCGTTACATTAGGTCGATGAAGGAAAATAACCTCCACCAACATTCAATAACTTGTCTCGCCGCGTTTCGCCACTTCACGTGGCATCATCAGGATACGTGAAGTGGCGAAACGCGTCGAGACAAGTTATTGAATGTTGGTGGAGGTTATTTTCCTTCATCGACCTAATGTAGCGGGAATTATAACCAAAATAATTTTCAATAATTTCCTTTAATTACATAGAAAAAAAATGAAGCTAAGTTTGCAAACCTAACCTAACCTAAACATAACGAACTAAAAACGAATACTATTAAGTAACTGTAACACGGACGGTCAAAAGATGGGGAAAAACCATATCAACCTAGTTAAAATAATTATAATTAATGCGATAGTGAAGTTTGCCTTTATTGTTTCAGGTGAATCAGCAATCAGATCAAGGTATGCCAGGTTGATAATCCTGGCTCCACCTGAACCTCCTCGAATACTTCAGGGCCCTCTTATGGAGGCAGTAGAAGAACGCGAAGTGAAGCTTGAGTGTGTTTCGATCGGTGGAAAACCTGCTGCAGAGGTTTGTTTGATATACATTTTAATAATAATTCAGGAAATTCGAATACTATATACCTGCGGATAGTTTTGATTATGAGTCGAAACAATTCACGTCAACATTTGATCACTTTATTTTCTATCATTAAACAGATATACTTACTTACAAATTATGCGGAAAAGCTATCGTGGTGATTGTGGGGATACTCATGGCTAACCGGACATTGATAAAACTGTTTTAAATTAGGTAAATTATGTTCGTAAATAATTTCAGTCATACTTGAAAATGTAACGGTTTTGATGTAATGCAAATACAATGTAAATATAGTTAGAAATAAATAATGTATGTAATAATTAAACTAAAAGTACTAAGTTTTGCAAAACGCTTTACAGATTTAAGTGAAAATCTAATTTTCGTTCGCGTTTAGCAAATGCATTCGTTGCTGTGTTAAAACACTCATTAACGTTCTAAACGTTTCGTTATATTAATTTCATTTAATTCATTCTCTGAAGAGACAATTTCATTTTAAATTTACTAACTTTACAAAATGTGATTCATTAATTTTATGTTAGTTCGGGATAGTATTACCACTTTCAAGAGAACCCCTATTCTCGTTTTGATTCATTTGATCAATACGTTTTAAGTAGGTATATAAAATTATTATTGCTAAGAAAAAATAAATGACAATTTTTACAGCAATTCTGTCAATTTGGATAGCTTAGTAAATACAAAATAACTAAATTGAATATAGTAATAAAGACGATGTTCCATTAGTACATTTTATAATAAAATGGTCCGGTATGAGAACACATTAAAATTCCTACCTAGATCGATTAATATTATTGAACGAATACAAGTCGCGAGGACAACACTAGTGTTTGGAAGATAAGTGCAGTCACGTGACAGGCTGACAGATCCAACTAGACATTTTGACATATGCTAGCTCACTTGAAAGCTAATGCCAGTACAGGGAGACGGTAGGCTGAGCTATTAAACATCATCAATCTGGGTTAACTGATTAGACAATAATTTGTATATTTTTAAGTCTTCGATTCATATCTGCGAGTGGATGAAACCCTATTATTATACTTAGATTGAATGTAAACATAATAAATTGGGTTTCGTCTCCAATATCAAACAGAATTGATAAAGGCAAATTGATTTTCAATGTTTAGATTCCGTCATTATTTTCTTATTTATTTTATATACATACCTATGGATATAGTAGATTAACTTAGGCTAGGTTCAAGCAACTATTACAGCTAATTCCAGACTGTTATTTTCACTTGTTTTTTGCTGCTTCAATGCTTTAATTATATCTAACATATTTTAAAATAGTAATCAATGTATTTCTGTAACAGTCCAAACTTGATCGTTTTCATATTCTAGTATTATCTGATTCTGATAAAATTGACTTTTTTTGACGCAGTTTTTCCATTTATTTCTTTTTGCAGATCACCTGGGTAGACCATGACGGTGGTGTCTTAACTCAAGGAGTGACTTACAACATAGAGCCAATGACAGATGGACGTAGATTTACAGCTAGGTACGATTTTTGCAATACATATCATTGATTAAACGTAGACTGATGGAGACTGAGAGAGCTCTTTACTCAATCTTAACTATAGATGATGAACTGTCTAGATCGATAGTTACTGTTCCAGCAGACCACATTCGCGGATTGCGCATTGCTTTAGTTATCATAGCTGGTCAAGCCAACACACGGTACATCGGCAATACATGCCAAACCAATCGTGGTCCGTCGCCTAACTACGGATTTTTTTTATTAATAGCCCAGTATATGACCACACTCCGCCTGATGTTAAGCTAGAGTGCGATCCATGAGCATAGACAACTGTTATCACAGACAGATGTCCGCGTGCAACAGTCGACTCCAGACGAATGTGCTCTGTCCAAATTAATAGGGCACAATCCTCTCGTTATCCCGGCTACTTCCAAGCTGATCCCGAAACGCGACTAGGTTCCTTCCTTTACGGGTGTTCCACTTAAAAGTGGTGGTACTTCCCCGGGACGACATACTGCCTACCACTCTTGATTGTAGAATTTATCTTTATTATTGTGTGAACTTTAACTGAGGTATAATATTTGTAGATCTATACTGCGACTGAAACCAAAACGCCATCATCATAACCAATCATTCACGTGTCAAGCTCAAAATACAGCTGATCGGGCTTATCGGGCCGCAACGATACAACTCGAGGTAAGTTATTTTAAGTAAATTATTTTCATCATTGCCTAATCCCTTTTTGATTTCTAAAAAGACTCATATATTAGAATTATTTGTATTTAATTAGTCTATACGCTTCTTTAAATATACTCCTTGTTTTTGTTAGCTAATATAATGATTTTTTATAATGATTGAGACTACGGTCCTTTACAATAGGACTGTCCAAATAACGGTTTGTAGGCTTTTTATGCGGCCCGCGAAGCCTGTTTTAAATCTACAGTGTAAATTAATCAGAAAATAGTTTGTTTTATATATATATATAAATAGTTTGGTTTATATATAAATAGCTTGGATAATAGAATTCTTTCTCGAAATATATAATTAATATTTGGTATAATTTATTTATTTTTATTCTTATATAAAGAAACTATCCTGTATTTTTTTTGCCCGAATTTTTTTTTTCCGGCGTTAAGAAGTATTATTATTAATTAGGTATAGTTTTTGCGGCTTTAAAATATATTTGTTTAGCGTGTGTAAAAACGTCTTTATCACATATATCCAATCTTTAATTTCAGTTCAAATCGAAAATCTAATAAGATTTATACAAACTTTCATGAAATATTTTATCCCCTTAGGGATTGGAATTGATCAAAATCCTTTCTTAGCGGATGCCTACGTCATAACATCTACCTGCATGAATAAATTTCAGCCCGATCCGTCCAGTGGTTTGGGCTGTGCGTTGATAGATCACTATGTCAGTCAGTCAGTCAGTCACCTTTGAGTTTTATATATAAAGAAATGACTACCTTGTATTTTTTAAATTGAAAACTGAATATTTTTTTTCCGGCGAAGGTAGTTTGAACATCCCTACTATACAATTGTCCTTTAAATCCTTATAAAATATATATTTTTGGGAGTTACCCAAACTGTAGTGTTAACCATTACACTATACAGGCTGTTTATGATTAAATCAAATTACTTTAAGTATTGACTTATTTATTTAGTTACAACTAAGGACAGCCTGTATGTTTATTTTAATCGATCATATTTACGTGGCGTGTTACCTAATTCCGGATTACGTAATGAAATACTAAAACATTTATGGTAGATTAATTCACTACTGTAACGACGTGTCTAGACGAAGTCTTATAATTTAAACAAAACTATGGGAACACTCATACCTGAAATGAATATGTACTTTCTTTAATAATATCATATGTATTTGTAATATAAATATTTAAAAATCGAACTCTCAGACCAGACCGTCAAAATAGGTTTTCCTTTCTCGACTCAGATTCTTAAATTTATAGGTTATAAGTAAGTGTAAATTAATGACAACAACAATTTATATATTTTTTATTTCTCAAAAGTACACTGAACGCGCAAACTACAGTTCCATTATAAAATTTGTCATTTTAAAATTGTGTGTTGGGAAAAATAAAAGTACACTCACATGCATTTTATATTAACACTATATACAGTAATGTCTATAAACGTGTGGACGCTCCGTTTATTTCTGTTTAACTGTATTTTTATGTTTTCAAAATGTTTACCTACATTTATGGTCTACATATTTACACGTACAATGCGTGGCATGCAATGTGACATTCTATGACAATTTTTTATAGTAGTGATAATTTAGAATGCATTCTATAATCTTTTCGTTATTCAAAGAACCATTTAGATAGGTGATAGGAATTGACTACGGATTGTAGGCATGCAAATTAATGAACAAATGAAGGTAAAAAGCACAGTTTATAGAGTCACAAGAAAACCCCGGAGTGTCTTAAAGAAACAAAGGATCCAGTGAGGTAGTCGCTTTGAAAGTTTATTTTAGAAACTGCAGTTGCAATATCATAGTAATAATATATGTTTTAGTTATCCCTTGTGTAGAATCTAGTCCGTGTTTATGTGTATTTTTACAAGAATAACACGAGCCAATTGCGTCGTAAAATAACAACTTGGTTAGAACTTTTATATTAAAAAGAATATTATTTGACCAGATAGGACGCGATACATAATTACATAATTACAATGCTCTGACTCTGAACTTCCCTTTATTATGGGCACCACAAACACAAACAAATAATGCGTAAATTCGAAATAAATACCCGAAAAAAAAACAACAAAATATAATTATATTAATAAAATTGTTTTGTCCGGGAATCAGACCTGAAACTTTTCATTTTCGTTTTTGCATTGATTTACGCAATGCTATCAAACTTGCGTGGTTTAAAGGCCGATGGGGCCGGGGGACCGCACGCGTGGGCTTATTCGGAAATAAGAGGGCGTCGATTTGTTTAATAAATAAGATCCAATGTATCTTCTATCTATAGTGTGTTCCTTAATTAGATCCCTTAGGCTTCCAAAATTAGAGGCGTACTAATAGTGTATTTTTGTATGTCGTAGTAATAATGAACGGTGTACATAGAGCTACTAAAATTACTAATTTCCAATCTTTTCCCCATTTTCCTTTTCAATATTCAAGGAAAAAGAGCACCTGAATTTTTCACGGGGAGATCACACGGAATTACCGTGCGAAGCTTTTTTGTGTACTGTTTCGTTTCGTATATTTTTTCTGCTGTTTAGGGTTCTGTAGGTGTAATTAGTTTATTATTAATGGTTTATTACTTAATGTGATTATGTCAAATAAACCTTTTGAAAAGTTTATAGTCAAAGGTTGGCGTGTTCGTCGCAGTTGTAATTTTTGAAAATTATAATGACAGTTACTTTTGATTAACGGTATATCTATTACTTCTTTGGAAATGGGGATTAGGATTCATTTTAATAGTATTTTATTACATAATAAGACATTACTAAAAAAAATACAGTAAAAATATTACGGAACCGTAACGTATTTCCCCCAATATTGTTCTGGCTTTTTTTTATTGTTTCCGCTTTACTTGTATTTTACAAAACAGCGTTTTCGGAATTGTAAGCTGTTTTTCTGAAGCTGTTTATTAATTTCAATATTATTTTGTTCAGTTTATTATAATTGTTCCCTTGGCTTAGTCTTAGCTTTATTTTTAACGTTATTGTTGCTTCAAGTAACTTAATAATTTATTTGATAATATATTCCAATGTATAGTATAAACCTATTTCCAATAAGATTTTTTTTTATAGAATAATAGAGAATGCGTTCATAGAGGGTAGTCAAATAAAATTTGATTTTTTTTTAAATTCAGACCCTTTACTTCTTTTGTTTTAATTTAATAAAGGAACCTAGTAGACTACGGGTTTCTTATATATAAAATCCTAATATTAGCATATGCTTTAAATTTTGGTATTGTGGGTACAAATCTATTTTCAGAATCGACTGTAGGTAGATACGTACTTTTGTCATGACATTAAGGAATTTCAATTATACCCACAAATTTTACACATTCCTGTTTAATCTATCAGCTATTTCGGGATAAGCGTTGACAATGTGTTTAGTTGTAAATTATTGTTATTAATATATGCTTTTACGTCTAACGTTTTACTGATGGAAGATGTCTTTGATATAAATAAATCATTATTTTCTGAACTAAATTAATTTGTGTTCAATGTAAAACACATTGGAGTCTCCCTTCATATAGTTCAAAGAATATGTCCAAAATGTAGGGTCTAGGTGCGGAATAGATGATATATACAATGTTTGTTGTATGAAGTTATTTGCGAAAGTATTTTTTTTTTTATTGTTGAACACGACATGTGACCTCCAGTGGCCTGATGTAAAGCTGCACTGGAGGTCCATGAGCGCTGACGACCGGAAACCAAGTATTTCCAGTCGTCATCACTATGCCGGCCCCAGTAAATGCCTCTTCACGCTTCGCTTGAAGGATCCTATATTATAGGATTGGGAAAACACATGGCGAGGCAGAGCATTCCACATCCTAATTGAGCGGCATAAGAAGGATCTTCTGAACCGTTTGGTTCGCGCGCCTAGTTCATCAATGTGATGTGGGTGCTTGCCCCTTCCAGTGCGGGTTTCTCGGATATTGAATATATAATACAATTTTTTTACTATATATTCATTTAATTTATACTATACTAGCTTTTACCCGCGGCTTCGCTCGCATTTAGGTCATTAAATAAGTATCAGTTATCATTTCAATAGAACTATACTCAATATTTTACTATAGTCAATTGGAAACTATAGTAAAAAAATTTTTTTTAAATAAAAAGTATCCTATGTTCATTCTAGTATCTCCAAAAATATGTGTACAAAGTTTCATGATGATCGGTTAAATAGTTGTTGCGTGAAAACGTAACAAACAAACACATTCACGTTTATAATATTAGTAGGGATATTTTAAAGATGTGTATGTTTTAATATTATAAAGTTGCATAATCTTACTCTTTATTCTTTATTCTCTTGCATCATTAGTGGGCTCCTATTGGAACACTTGCACTTGTCAAAATACAATTGTACTTTTAGCGAAACTGATGTGAAATAATAAAGTAGATTAAAATGGATTTAAAAATATAATTATCACAATGCATTGTGGCGATAAAAAGACAAGAAGAAACAAGAAAGATGACACTGACAGACTAAACGTCAAAACGTCAAATCTTCTTAAATAAGTATTTTCGGCTTGTAGAATTGACCGCCACATACTTAATAATACAATAATATGCAGCAACTGTTTTAGAACCTTGTTCACTTAAACAATAGATATAATAATATTAAGTAGGTACTAGATGTCATTTATTTTTACATATTGACATTTGTAGTTTCATTTAGACCGGCCATTCTCAAAGTGTGTTCCGCGGAACCCTAGGGCTAAAATACTGCAAAAAATACCTACCAAAGGGAGATTATAAGGTTACATCTAAATATTCTAGCTAAATATTACATTGCAATATGATTATTCATAAATACATATAAATCAGTTTTTATAATTATATTAAGGCTTTTTCCTTCGCCAAAAAAGTTTGAGAACCGCTGATTTAGAGTGTAAAATACTTTGTTAATTAATATTTGTTATACACGTGTTTTAAATTCTAAATCATTCAATATATTTGTACTAGAAAAGAAGTAATTTATTTAGTCTATAACTGCCTTATAAACCGATTAAGATATTCCGCTGATGGCAAAGGGAAAGTTATGAATATTAAGTACTTATTACACTTTGCAAAAAGGGAACGTCACTTTAGACGGGCACCTTTTATTTGTTATTTTTCACTTTGTTTTTCTCTTCGTTCGTAATTGAGGCGGGGCGAGGTGAAAATATTCAAGAGTTTATTCAAATATTAGTGAAAGGAATTGTGTTTTTTTTACTTCAAAATTCCTTTAATTTCATTAAGAATTATATAATTCAGTAATTTGTGAGATGTATAACACATATATCTATTAAAGGCAAACGAAATAGTGTTAAAAAGAGGTATAGTCGTAAAACTTTTAACATATTTGATTTAATTAATCAAAATAACTTACGAGTTTATCTATACAATAATTTTATTATTCGTAGACAATATTTCTACAAGAAAAAAATTGAGTAATGAACGGAATTATTTCAGTTTCAATACACATTTGTTCTATTTAGGGATAGATTTTCTTCCTACATTTTAAGTTTTCCCATTTAATTTTTTTAAATGTGTAATCACAAAAAAGGCTAATAATAATAATAATAATACGTACATAGAAACAAAAAAAAAAAAACAAATGAAAATTACAGCATTGTTATCTTGAACATGAACATTGATTATTCTTATTAGTCTTCTTATAGCTTACTATCGCGTTCATTTCTTATTAATTTGACGTTTTAAAAACTTTACAGCTACTATAGTGCTCAGAGGTCAACTAAAATAACAATCTCAATTCTAACTTAATATTTATTTACCTTGTTATTTAAAATGTTATTAAAATGTTATTTATTAATTCGGAACATTTTGCTAATGGTTACAATGTCATAAAAATAACAAGATCTCGTTCCAGATAGAAGTTTTCGCATAAAAAAATCTTTAAATAGCGTCTAGCGGGGGGAGTTAATCGCCCCATCAAATTATCTCATTTTGAAACTGCCTTCAAAGCTCTGTTATGAAAATAAACCGCCGATTTTCACACTCAAATCGGAAGTTTCTTAATTGGCTTTGCTTGATCATTGTACGTAGTCCTTCATGTTTAGCTAAAGTTTGTGGCGCAAACGTGAACTTCCATACACACTACTTAAATTAAAACAATTGAATTTACGGCGTCAGAATGGACTAATAACTTAATACTATTAATTACTACCGAACTATTTAAGATACTGTTGAAGACTTAATTGTAAATAGTTTTGTAATGTTAGTGCATGCTGTGTTCACTGTCCATAGGGCCTACAATTGGATTGTTATAATTCTTAGTATGATATTAATTCCAAATCTAGTTGTAGAGCCCTGTTTGTGGACCCAATAAATAAATAAAAAAGTATGGTACATGGTAGCTGAATATTAACACTAGCTTTACCAAACCAGTAAAAATGAAAGTCTTGCAAGATCAAGTTAAAATTCCTACTGCGTGAAACATTTTCTTTAATTCATCTAATCTTCTTTAATCTATAACAGAAGAATTAGTTTTATGAACTTCATATCATTTTATATATACATATATTCGTAACAAATCTTCTTTTTTATTGGTAGAAATAGGCATATCTAAATACGTGGTTAATCTAGTGCTAAAAACAATTGCTAGAAATAATAATTTATTGTTATAGGTGAAATATGCTCCTAAAGTGAAACTGGTGGTGAAGACGCGAGCCGGTTCTGGACGTATTGTAGAAGGTGACAAATTAGCTATAGGTAAGATTAATTAAATTTTATGTGTACAGTAATATTATATTTTAATAATAAAAATTAAAATATAGACGCTATCCTTGTTTTGCAATAAACATCTATTGTATCTATCTAGTGTACACATATGACATAACACAATGTGAAAGAGCGGGAGGCAAATATTACTTGTTTTTTTTTTTTTGTAATAGTCCATTTATGTGACTATACTCTTAATGTTAAATCGCCCTTGAGTAATAAGTCCTCATGCATATTTAGCCAATACTAATAGTTGAAAATACCCACAGGATGCGAGGTAGATGCAAATCCTGAGGATGTAACAATAAAATGGTTTGTTAACAATGAACAAATTATTACGAATAATAGTAAAGAATTGGTGAGTATATATTTTTTGTATTGTATACAATAGTTATTTTCTTTTATCGTTTTTCTCACACAAAAAATAGAAAGGAAAATTGTCCCTCCAATAATAAACAAAAGTCATTAACGACTGTGCCGCACGCAGATGTCTGCTCTGAGATTTATATGATTGTATTTTTGTCAACTTAGAGGCGATCGCATGAATTGATATTTTCTCGACAAAGCTCGGTAAAAACGTATAGGGGTTTTGTAATTTCTTTTTAAGCTACTATTCGAATATTCAGCACTGATATAACCGTGTAAAACAATTATAACACTGCTGAAAGAAGACAAAAAACAAGATGGCCGACCTCGCTCACCACTGCCGGAAAACCCAGTGTTGCCATTTTAAAATTGTCGTAGTGTTACAACCGTTTATTATTGAAACTATTGTATATTTTTAATTGCTAGATTGGTTAATATATAATTCAATTATTATAAGTTGCGTCACTATAAGAAGACAATGCAACGTGTTCGACAATTCTAATTAATTTGAAAGGCTTTTCGCGACTTGCGATCGGGTTTATTTTTAATTATTTTAACCCATTACTTCCCAAGCGTCGAAAACATTGGAATTTTTTGGTGAAATCTTTAAATTAAGTTCATAATACGTTAAGAAAAAATAATATGACGAAAAAAAATTTTAAAAAATTCTTTAACGTTGAGTCAACCTGTCCTATAAAATATGACAATGGGGATATAAATTATATTTTGTTTTTATTTTTATATTATATATATATTAGGTAGAAGTCTAAGAATCATTTTTATGTACTTTGAAGTTGGTTACTATTTTTTTTTACGGTATATAAAATCGAAACATAATGCTTTTTTTGAGGCAACAAAAATGATCAATTTGAAAAAATTACATTAAAATTATGTAAATATTTTTCTCAGCGGAAATTATTTCATCAGAAACAATAAAAAATAAAACTCTTAATAGGTTGAAAAAAATTGAATATAGTGTCCTAAAAATAGGACAGTGTGAAGTAATGGGTTAAATTTAAAAAATTCGATGTTTAAATTAATTATGCTATTAAACTTCGTGCTATATACGTTCCATAGAATCCTTAGCTTTTGTTATTTTTATATATTGTGTTCGCTAAAACTAAGAACGGTATAAAATTATTTTCATATCATAAATATTTTTCAAGTGTTTCTGTATTCAGTTTGCGTTTCGACTGAAATATACTTGATATATTACACACCGTGTTCAGGTACCACCTTTCCGCGTGAGTGGTCTTCTGAAATTCGCATAGAAATTTTTGGAAAATTTTCTTGGCATGAAACAACCCAACTGCATTATGCATTTTTCATCAAGCCGTTTCATACGGTTTGTTTTTAACTCGCTCTTTTTTTAGTCGCTTAGTGTGCGAATTGATAGTGGTTGATCAAGGATTATTTTGGGCTGTACATTACAATAAAAATTATAAAACTAAAAACATATAATTAAAACGTAAAAATTTCACTGGTAACATAAAAATTCTAAACTACAAGATATGTTACGATTAATATCAGTATAATGAGAAGTGATAATAAAATAAATGAATAACGATTTAATTTTTACAACTCGCACGATTCGAGCGTGTTAACATCGTGCGAAGTGAAACAAACCCGTTTCATATAGCGTGTTGCGGTACTCCCTGTCAAGGAGTTGCCACGAGAAAAAATTAAATATAAGTAGCTTCAGAAAATTTCCACCTGTCAGCCTGGCTGATTAGCTACGAAAACTTAAATTGGACATTTTTTAATGTAACTCTAAAAATACCATCTATGAAGGGACTTCGTTTCAGATTGAATTTAAAAGTAGTAATTTGAAGAGTATCTCGCGTTACTGTAATGAGAAAAGATATTTCTGTGATGACAGTTGTGTTTGCTTATGTACCACAATCAATATCAGACTAAGTTTGGTCACTTGATATAATAGCATCTATTATCTCATTCCATTAATAATGATAGAAAGAGACGGCAATAAACCTATAGTATTGTAGTAACCATAAGTCTGAATCGGCTCTCCAAAACGGTGGCAATTTCAATGTGATTTTTGAAACGCCGCCAATTTGTTTATCTTGTGTTTGTCTGGTTGACATCACGTCGGGGTCACCAAATTTGGGAACACTGGATACTTTATTGAGTAAAACAAAGTGATATTGTATAATTAGGTGTATTTGCTTCTTAAGACAGTTTTTATTATTTTACCTTGACAACGTCAACAACCCCCGTCAAGATATAGGGATGCCCTACAGTATGTAGCAATATCAATATATATACATATATATTTGATTACCCATATGTATATTTTTAATTAATTATTCCTACATGTAGTACCTATTTAGAGATAACGTTTTCTTGGAACATACTCTTTTCTTTCATATCAGTTGAAGACGTTTCAATAATATATGGTATAGAAATTATTTTGACTAGTAAAAATATAGTTTAGTATATACATATACATATACAAAAAGTCATTGGCATAAAACCTTTGACTCGAGTTATCTTTAACCATAATAGAGTGAACTTTTCAGATGCTTCCAAACGTGAGCAGAAAGCATAACGATGCAACTGTAAGATGCGAGGTGTATAACTCTGTTGGGAAAAGCTCCGCTTCCAAATCACTCGAAGTTACATGTAGGTTTATTTTATATATAATATTTTCAGGTGTCAAGAAAGATATTAAAGTGGTTGTATAAGTGTAAAGTCGCTTTTTCAATTTTTATTTTCATTCCAATTAGTATCAAATAAGGTTTAAAATTAGTTTTTCATACTTATCTAAAACTGTGGGTTTATTACGAATTTTAGTATGGCTTTCGAACCGAGTTCGCTTCAAGCGATTTGTATGGAAATTTGAGCAGCGCCACCGCGTGCGGATTTGGAACTACAATATTTTAGATACTTTTTGTTAATTTTCGAACGTCTCGATCTTTCGTTCATTTGATAGATTGCTGGTGCTCGTTAGTCGTTAGTAAAAATTCATGATACCGATTGCTAACGGATCCGTTTTACTTGTGACAGCTAGATTCGAAATCCAGACTAAATTCGTGATAAGCCCACTGAGTACAAATAAAGTAATAACTTTCAGATGGACCAAGATTTATTAGAAAGCCTCAGAACGTGGAATCTGAGATAGGTTCAACGGCGACACTGACATGTTTGGTTGACGGTTACCCCTATCCTGAAATATTGTGGATACATTATGAAAATGATAAACTTATTGTAAGTTTATTACTTAGTTTCTTAGAGGCAAGGTTTAAAAACATCGTTCTGTGGATCTTTGGCATACAATTGTCCCAAATCCCTTCAATTCATTTTCTTCACTTCGCAAAAGAGAAAAGAAAAGAAGAATTCTATCGATATTGCTCTTAGAGAGATACACCTAGCTGGTTTCCCCAATTGTAATATACCAATATTTAACAATATTCCATTTACATTTTTCATTGGCGAAAACTTTAATTGGCCTTTTTATTCCTGTGTATTTAGCTGTAAGTTTTCCGAATAAAAAAAATGTAGATACCTATACTTAAAAATGACTCCTGCCTAAATATTAGGTACAATTTTATATTGATTGCTGTCTAAAGCCGTGTTTAAAGATTTATTATTTATTAGTAAATAATTGTTACTGTATAAAACGGAATAAAATGCACTCAAGTAATGATCAGATGATCACTGATCAATCTACGGTGTTTTTATTTATTTCCTTTTTGGTTTATAACTGTTTTTGAAATTTACAGTTTAATAAATGTAATTACGAAAAATAATAAAAATAATACGGGTTGTGTATAATATAATACATGCGCATTTTATTTATTTTAATAGAAAACATTGATAGGCTTATGTAAAAAAAAATATTTTTTGTATAGAGAGTGGGTAAAAGCAACAATTTGACGGTTACTGTGAATCGACACACAGCTGGTCTGTATTGGTGTAAAGCAAGCGTCGAAGGATTCCCCGACATTGAGGCACAAGCACAAATTTTTATTAAAGGTAAGTTTTTTTAGTTCATTTGAGAAATATCTAACTAAAAATATACTAATATTGCACTCGATATATTTTAACACTAGATTTACCAGACCAGTCAAAATGACTGGTCTTGCAAGATCAAGTTAAAATTCCTACTGCGTGTAACATTTTCTGTAATTCTTCTAATCTTCTTTAATTTATAACAGAAGAATTAGTTTTATGAATTTTATATTATTTTATATATATTTGTAACAAATATATACTTTTTTGGTTTTGGTAGAAATAGGTATATTTAAGCTGGTAAATCTAGTGTTAAGTAAGCAAGAATAGATGATTGTAATTGTAGATTTTTGTTAAAGGCCCACCGAAAATAATGTCCAACAAAACCCAATATGGGGTAGCGGGGGATAGTGTTCATATAGAGTGCTTATCATTCGCTGTACCAAAACCGGATTATGTTTTATGGAGTTTCGGCGGTCACGAAATCAATTCTTTGCATAATCATGTAAGTTTTTCTGTACATTTTCGAAAAATATTCAGACAATTAAAATGTAATGTAATTTAATTAATTTAAAAGGCTAGACTGTCGTCTTTATTGATTAATTTAATTTGACGTTTCGAGAGCTTCGTAGTCATTGTACAATCGTCGATCTAACATTTTTACAAAATCAACCCAATTTAAAATAAAATTTATTTTAACTATGTTTGTTTAAAAAGGATTACACATTTCTGGAGGAACCATTGCCTGAAGGAATCATGAAGTCAACTTTGATAATTCATGAAAGTTTCGCGAGGCATTTCGGGAGGTATAATTGCAGTGTCGCAAACCTTTATGGAACAGACAGCATTGAAATTCATTTAATGCCAGACAGTAAGTAAAGTAAATACTGTACTACAATTTAAATTCAAATTAATTATTCGCTCGAAAATGTTTCTCTTTTGTTCAAAAAATGTGTTCTACGTGATAAAATAGGTACAATCAATTACATTGATGCATGACCATCGTGACAAACATGTCGTGTAACAATGTTTTCAAAGTTCCTAATTTGTGCATTACACGCTACCAAAATTTTACCTTGAATGAAATAGAATATCAAGCATTAATTTGTTTGACTGTACTTAGGTATAACAAAAACTTGCTACAATTGATTTAATTTATGTTTGTTCGAATGTTTTCAGAAAGCTTCCCTTTAGTCCTGTTAATATCAGCAGGTAGTTCTGCAGCGGGTCTGGTTGCCGTAGTTTTATTATTAATAATTCTATGCCACAGACGTCGAAGGAAAAACGTCTCGACTGATGTAATAAAAAAGCCTGACATTACTGATATTAATAAAATCAATTGTGAATATAAAGACAGTGATAGGTCGTCAAATATAAGTGATTTAAAGTTAGAATTGAGACAGGTTGAGGGTAGTTGTGAAATGGTAAGTAAGGATATCCTTTTAATCTTTTAATTAATATAAATGTGAAAGTGAGTTTGTTTGTTACGTTTTCACGCAACAACTACTTAACCGATCATCATGAAACTTTGTACACATATTTTTGAAGGTTCTAGAAGTAACATAGGATATTTTTTATTAAAAAAATAATATTTTTTTTATTATAGTAACCAATTGACTATAATTTCAGCTGTTTGGAATTTTTCTATATTCATTTTTATTTCCGTCTGTCATTTTTGTATATGCAGTATACAACTATTTGAATTTTTGAGGTTACAGAAGTGTGATAGGCATTGTCTGTTGACTGAAATATGAAACATCTTTAAACTTCATAGTACTTTATATCTTCATTATTACGCAGACGTAGTATTACATACAAATGTACATACAGAATGTTCTGTTTTGATAAAACCAATATATAACTATATAATACTATACAATCAACACAGCTTTTAAAAATAATAAAGTATTTGCTCAAAGACAAAGACTATGGGACACCGTTAAGGATCCCAAGGTCAATTGTTCCAATGATATTTCATCTTATGGTTTTGATCCATCGTAGATAAATCGATGGTCAGGTTTAAAAAGAGATCTTAAACAATTGTCTTTTCACAGGACAATCTAGACGTTGGTTGTGAAACAGAGTTCCGTACAAATCTGCATTTAACATCTAAACTAGAAGGGGTGCCTTTAGCAGGACCAGTCGCAATACCTCCGATTAGTTACGACAACGAACTAATGAAGCATTATCATAGATACAGCCAAGATTATAGCGATTCTGCTAATTTACATTTTAAGGTAAGAGATCGCATGTTTTCGATACTACAATTTGTTTAAATCAATCTGGACTACGAGCTTGATCGAATTCACTCCTAGATAATAATAATTATTGAACAAAATCACAAAAGGCGAACTTAATGACTTTAGGCATTTTCTGTTAGTTAACCTTTGGGAGATGTGAGCGGTAATGTTATAAATAGTACAGAATAATAAAATAATAAAAATAAATACAAAATAATAGACAAATAATTTGGATTATTAATAAATATTAACACTAATAAATATAATATAAATAATTGAATAAGATATTTGACAAAATATACTAAATACTATGTCAGAGGATCTTGTTCTAGATGACATTTCACTTCCTATAGTTTAGCTACTTCCTTCTAGTTAATCTTCATGTCTTTTGTTTTTATCACAATCAATACCAGTTACTTGAAGGATCTAAGCTAGGTGGGTATGAGTTTTAAGACTGTCTGAATTAAATATTTATAAATTTAAATTAGTTCATATTGAATAGCGATATGTATTATTGAAATAATATTTTAGGTTCACAATCAGAGCAATGGATACGTCCCATACGTTGATTACACAAAGGATTATGCTCCACCGTGTATTAATGCAAATGAAAGTGGCTTAATTGTTGGAGATTCGATGCAAACTGTCCAATCCCAGAGCAGTTCGTTACAGAGAATGACACGTGGTCAAGGCAGTTGTCAGGGTTTAAGTGGCATGGCCGTTCCTAATATAGGACCCGATGGTACGTGAAATCTATATTTAATTCTACTTTATACTTATAGGGAATATTAATCCTTTAACAGGCAAGAAAAGATTAAAGATTTTTGTATTAAACGAATATAATACTGAAATGAAATTAAAATCGTTTATTAGCATAGGCACTAAAGGCTTGCTCATCGTCAGATACTATAATGGCTTCGGAAACGCGCATGTCGAGAGGAAGACCACAAAAACTCGCCAATCATAGTCTGCACATAAAATAAATAGCAAAAAAATTGAATTTTCATTCAGAAAAAAGTACATAACAATTCATGTCACATAATTCGTAATAATACATAATTCACACGAATTAAAATTAGATCACTGCTTTATAATTTAAATATGATTTTTATTGACCTTTCTTTTGTGTATTTTAACAGTAATTCCTATGACAACAAATGGAGTTATAACTAGTGGAATTGACGTCAGATATGCGGCTACGTACGGCAATCCATATCTTAGAAATAATCAACATTTGTGTAAGTATCTGGTCTTATTCTCGAAATCATTCATCATTCATCATTGGTGTGTTCATAATATGCGTGTATATATTTATTTGTTTATCTGTTTATACAGCATACGTATCGCAGGTGAATACAGCGAATCCTGCCGCAACGCCTGCACCTCCACCCTATTATACAGTCCGAAATATCACATTACCTTTACCTGGTATGTAAATAATATTTAGGTTGAAACTATTTTTACTATATTAAAAGGTTTTATTATACCCAACTGTATAAAAGATCCAATGTAACTTGCATATTTACAAATACTTTAGGCCAATGTTTTCCAATTTGATTGTTAAGGGGGGCAATTCGAAAATGGACTCGACACGAGTTTAACCCTTTCGCTTCGGGCCATTTAAATGCAATACTAGATTTAGGTGTCAAATTTAACGAAAAAAGCAAATTCTTAAATAATTGCGGTAAACAACTATTAGGTATAATTTCACTTGACGAGACTAAAATATCAACTGGGTGTTTGGTCACATAAGGGGGGCATAAGAATTTTAGAAAGGCTAAGGTGGGGCATGGCACAAAAAAGGTTGGGAAACACTGCTTTAGGCACTCAATCACTAGTTATATCAAATATTTCATAAACATTTGACAATTGTTTGTTAATCTAAAAAGCAGCCACATCGGTGACTTCACCGTCCAGTTCATCTTCATCTCGACCTGTCACTAGTCCCATGGCTTCGTCATCTTCAACTGCCAGTAGTGCTCAGCCACAGGTTCGTAATCAACTTAAAATTATTTTTTATATATACCTACTTTTTTATTTATACAGAATCTTATATTATCTTTACGTTTACTTGTGTACATGTTATATTTTCGTTGATAATTCGGTCATATACAATGAAGTTAAATAATTAATTGATTTGGTGATATATATTATTAGTACTATATTTTATTTGCATAATAAAGCACGGATATACTATATGTTCGGGGCCTCGTACGCTACAATAATCGTTTAGTTAAATTACAATGATGTATAAGCACTATTTGGTGACTTAATAATAGATTTTATTTTTTATATAATTAATTTGTGCGCAGGTACCAAAATTATCCCCTCAACCGGGTTCACTTTACGTCTTGCCTCAAAACAGTCGCGGTGGTCAAAGCACGCAAATTACTAGTAAAGGTAAGTTGAAGATATTAGTTTGGGGCCCGGGTGTAATACGTTTGGGGCCAGGGCATGTATGCCTAATTATAATTATCACGAATTGAGTTTTGAAATGTTTTGCAGGAAATGGCGTCCCCGCCTCAGGTGGAACTCACGTTTGATCGAAGAAAAAGAAATTCAAGTTTTAAGTAGTTAGCGAATAATGAAATTAGATAGTAAAATTTATGCATTAATTAGTGCATTTAACGAAGCCATAGTTATTGTTTATTATTGTAAAAAAAATAATTGTGTGATTAAAAATAGATCTTCATTTGACATCCAAATGAAGATGGGCTTTAATGTTTGTCAAAGAATTAGCTTTGTAATTTTATTATATTTTACTTCATTCTTAATTTTAAGTAATTTTAATTATTTTATACGGTTTCTCATGGCTTCTAGTTATCGGACGAGACTGATTACTAATAAATTAGTAACTTTATTGAATTTGTAAAATTAAAATTTCTACTATAAGTGGCATTTTATTATTTTGTTTCGACAATAGCAAAATTCGTACTCAATACACATTACACAGGCCTAATAGAACGCGTTAAATGGTGTGACGTATAGTGTGCATTTGAAAGAATACCGTTTGTTGTACGCATATGTGTCCTTGGGTCCTTTAACGTTAAAACAAAAATACGCACAATTGTGAATACGCTGAGAATCAACTGTCATTTTATTGATTTCCATATAAAATCAGCTTTCGACAAACAATTGAATTCGTCTTTCAATTGTCTTTTTCGTTTCACTGGGATCTTCATTAAGCTACAAGATACTATATATTTAGTTAACATTTTTCGTATCGATATGAAACTATATATATTTTTTTAAACCATACATTTTTAATCCGTCTACATACATATGTATCTTATTCTAGTACTATCGTAGTCGTCGCGGAATTGAAGATATGTAGGTATAAATATGTCTTTTCCCTTTCACTTATTGAAAAAAAGTTATATCCCTTACTAATATATATGTGAATGTGAGTTTGTTTGTTACGTTTTCACGCAACAACTACTTAACTGATCATCATGAAACTTTGTACACATATTTTTGGAGGTACTAGAAGTAAAATAATGCTTTTTAGTAAAAAATAAATAAATTATTTTTTACTATATTTGTTGGCGATCGCAACCTCCTATTGATTTTTATAAATTATATTAAGTTTTATAAAAAATACGACTGTCAATGTCAAACAGTTTTAATAAAAACTGAAAAGCAAAAAGTGATTTTTTCTTTTGCACGGACTCAAATATAGGTATAATATATTGCGAAATAGCAGCAATAATAGTTTCCAATTGACTATAGTTAGCATGATCTCTAATGTTTATTTAATGACTTAAATGCGAGCGAAGCCGGGGGTAAAAGCTAGTAGTATAATAAACCTAAACATACACTATTAAATCTATTTTAAAATTCACACGTGAGCCTTGTTTTAGACTGTGTTAAGAGGTTAAATAATTAATAGTTAAAAATTCAAGGCCATAGGAACAAGGCCAGGAAAATAAAATAATTCTTATACAATAGGGCTGAAACTACCGATGTGTTACCAATAAAAGAAATAAATAGTTCGGTCACTTTTGGTTGTTTATATTGCGTTTAGTCCATCCTGCTCTATTGATTAGATATTATTGTGTGTTCGAGCGAGATGGCTATATGAGTGTGAAAATATCGTGTTTTAAATAAATGTATAGTTTCATATCGATAAAATATATACATAGTTTTATAGGCCTTTCGATATCAGCTTGGGAAAAGCCAAAGTCCAAAAGGAATGTAAAAACGTAGAAACAAATGCTTGCTTATTTAAAAAATAAAATGTGTAAGGATTTTTTTTAAATTCGATTAAAATTCTCCCTGTGATATATTAAATGAGTTGTATTTAACTTTGATGATATCAAAAATAAACCAAGAAAAAATGTAACAAAACTTTTCATTAGATAGTAATCGTTTTTGTTTAAATCAAATCAATAATATTTAATTAAAATTTGTGTGTTATCTGACTTTTTATTATTAATTAAATGAAAAAAGAATGTCTTTTTGGAAACATTTGTTTTATTTCCTTCATATTTCATTCGTCTCTTTTGGATTAATTCTACGAAATCATATATTTTCGATTTCTTTTTAAGATATTTACCTACGCCTTAGTCTGCAAGCAAAATGCCTAACGCATGCCGCTCGCAGTAGATAGATAAATGTTTGTACAAATTTCGTTTAGGATTTTTCTCTAGACTATTTAACTTATTGGATTCCTCGTGCTATTTTCCGCCTGTTTCCTTATAGCAGCTTTTCTTTGTGAGTCGCCTCGAGGCGTAAATTTTAAGGATTTCCGACAATGTTTTTTTAAATAGATTGGCACTCTTTTTTTTGAGTGTTTCTTTAGTTTGTCTATATGAACTCACTAGTTATTGTTGAGAAAATGAATGTATGCTTGGACACATGGAAGTCTGTCTATCTTGAGAGAGAATATGACTTTGACGTTGTCTTGTTCGGTTTGTCGTGACTAAATATACTCATTGTCTCATTGCCTGCGATTTCCCCCAACAGGAATATGTCCAGCGGTTTAATACTTAGCTGTTATTTCTCCATACAATATTGACAGTCCTAAACTAATTTAATTATAATTTAAAATTAACAAAGATCTAGCTTAAACTAGTTTTATTTAATCGATTTAAATTAAAATATTGTTGACTTTTATTAAAATCTAATTTATGTTTATGATTGCTCAGACCCGTACATTGTTATGTCTAAACTACCAATTTCATTAGAAGCCTATTCTTGTATTGTTAACAATTCGGTTTTACTTATGAACTAAAAACGAAGCTAGAATTTCGTTTCAATTTATATAAACTTAATAATGTGTAATAATATGCGGTTTATAATTTGAATCTAATTCGATGTGTCATCGTGTTTGTGACAAGACAGGCTGCACAGTTTTTGACTTATTAAGTTAATCAAAGTTGTAGAAAGCTGCATTTTTTAAATTGGTTAAATATTACTCGTAATCAAAAATTGTAATCAACGGGTACAATAATATTAATTCATTGTATATAGAAATTATTATCTTTTATTGTGTAATTCCTATATTTACATGATGATTGGCTACACGTGCTTTCATCTCATATTTAAAATCAATTCAATTCCGATATTGTTTCAAAATACACATAGAATACACCTCTTGTTTGGAATTAATCAAGGCATTGTAGTATGAAACAATAGGTCTCAAGTCTTGCTAACATAATACCTAGGATACCAAGCCTATGGACTAGAATCTTATTTGTATCAAATAACAATTTCTAAACATTAATTACTTAAGCATATTGTTTGGTTAAAATTATTCACACAAAACATGTTTTTCAGAAGAACAATGCGTTTTATTTGTACAAATATTTGTCAAATAAATGTAGCACCTATCCTGACACCAAACTAAGATACTTTATAGTATGAAAAGAAAGGATGAAGATATAGTAAAGTTGTAAACATCTACGTTTTTAAAAATAATATTATTGTTCACAATAATACTTCTTTTATTTATCAATAAATAACTATTCTTTTATGCTTTTTATTCTTCTTCTTCTTCTCTCATTGATAGCCTCGGGCAAGAACTCGAAGCGAAATTAGAAAATTTTAATAAACCCACATGTCAAGTAATCATTATTTTATGCTAAATATTAACCCGACATTGATTTTTCTTCTACCAAAAAAATATATCAAATGAAATAAAATGAAAATCGTTTATTAGCATAGGCACTAAAGGCGTGCGCTTGATCATCGTTAGACTCTACAATGGCTTCCGAAAGGCGTATGACAAGAAGAAAACCACAAGAAACTTCGCCAATACATAGAATTTTAATTGAAAATTAAAATTCTAAATTCAAATACTTAATACATATTTGCTAAATTTTAATTTATAAATTCTATGTACAATTTAATAGTAATTTAGTAAAATTATTTGGTGAAAATAAATCAAATCTCTATCGTAGGAAACTAACTTAAATCACAATAACACAATAGTCCGACGCTAACTAACATAATAATACATACAGCATGATAACAAAAGAGCTTCATGAAAAGCTAGTACCTCGAGTGGTTCTCTGTACTGTCTTAACAACTTTGATTCAATGAAAAGCATTTGTATTGTTTAATTGAGTTGTACACACGGCGATTTTCAAATGGATACAGTTTCAAAAGGATATATCTGCATCCCTTTCACACATGCCACAACTTCGACAAATGAACGCAGGTAATACGATAAAAATATAGTCATCCCTTTCTAATGATTGTTTTGTACTGTACTTATAGTCATGTAGATATATAAGATATTATATAGGATGTCTCAAAAGAAACTTTACATTTCTTTGACTTCGAGTTGCAAAATATAACCTTTTTTAGACATCCTATATAAGAGAACATAGTTGCGAACCACAAATATGTAGGATACAATATGATCTTTCAAGTTTTGACTGCCTCTGTGGCGTAGTGGTTAGTAAGCGAATTTGTTATTCAGAAGGTTCATTAAGAATATTTATTGCCCAAAAATAACTAACAAAAAATTCACTCAGACTCGAGTACAATATTATAACAAAGCATTTAGCTCCTTTATACGTATTTTAAATCTTACTGTATTTTTATTATTAATAATATCAAGTGGCAAATTAGGTCCTTCCACCATTACACTTCATACCATTAGATCAGTCCTGTGGGCTTATCACGAATTTTAGTCTGGCTTTCGAACCGAGTTCGCTTCAAGCGATTTGTATGGAAATTTGAGCAGCGCCACCGCGTGCGGATTTGGAACTGTAATATTTTAGATACTATTTGTTAATTTTCGAACGTCTCGATCTTTCGTTCATTTGATAGATTGCTGGTGCTCGTTAGTCGTTAGTAAAAATTCATGATCCCGATTGCTAACGGATCCGTTTTGCTTGTGACAGCTCGATTCGAAAGCCAGACTAAATTCGTGATAAGCCCACTGACCCTAAACTTGTACTAGTTTTCACCTTAAAATTTTCATATAAATAGTCGTCTATTTAAAAACAAAAGATTAGTCGAAGCTTAAATAAAACGTACAAGGGGGAAAAAACAACACATAAAAAGTATAACAACAGCAGGGTTCAATTAAAACGACAATGCTGTAGCGAGCATTATTAAGTAATTCAGGAGTTGCAGTACGACCGGATGCGTTGCGTGTGTACAATTTGACCTTGACTTTTTGACCTGTCTTGTAATTTACAATTTACAAAAAATGCTCTTAAACTAGAATACTTAGTCAATACTGAGACTCAGACAGACAAGAACCAGACCTGGGACCGTCCTGAGATTGCAGTCTGTGCGAGACTACACTGCCCAAAAACCGTTTGTATATTTTTGTTATTTTATTTGTATATTTATTTATTATTATTAAATAAGAAAATGAATGTCCACTGACATACTAACATCAGTATGTATTTAAAATACACAATAAAAAGTATATATAATAAAATAAATTTTACATAGTTTTAAAGTGTTTTCGATGTCAATGCCCTTATCTAATGAGACGGTCGTTAACATGACACACTCTTCAAGATATAAATAAGTGCAGTGCTATGAATTATTATAATTATTTATCACGACGACGTAGCTATTATCTAAATTATAAATTACGCAGATAGTAGTTGAAATTGCAAATTAAACAAACACAAAGATTTGCTTACAGTTTCAAATGTGTGAGTTGCCTTTTGTTTATTTTCGTTGAACTAATTTACCAAAGTTACTAAAGACCTTTTGATTTTTGCGCAATAGCTAATATGTTAATAAATATAGAAGCGTACCCACATCTTGGACGCAGTACATTCATCTCCTCAAGCCGGTATAATGGAAGTGAATATTACTGAACATAGATATACACATTTTATTTTTATTTATTAGGAAAACTTACAGCTAAATTACAGATAAATGCATATAGGAATAAAAAAGCCGATTAAAGTTTTCGCCAATGAAAAATGAAAATGAAACAGTAAGTGTTAAATATTGGTCTGCTACAGTTGGGGAAACTAGTTAGGTCTATCTGTCATGCGTAAGCTATGTAGAGACCAAGAAAGGGGACGCATGTAGATTGACACATTGTCATGTAGATTGACATTTTTTTGCTGACGACAGATTGCCTTGAATTAAATGTGTTGCTATAATAATAAAACAAAAATGCAATTATTGAAGTTACAAATTGTCAGGCTTGATAAATAAGTACAAAACATACGGGTCAAAAATTGTAGCTGAATCGTGAACGAAACAGGATATACTAAGAGCGCCATTCCCACACCGGAAACGCTGTGTTTGCCACCACTTCCGACTACAATTGTATATTACTGCATTGCGTTACGAAAATGATTTCATAATGAATGCATTACATTGTCGCACTTTATATGACAAATTTGCAGAATAACTCCTTTCAGAATTCATATAGTTTTAAGGGAGTTTTTCATTAAATTTATGTATGTTTATTTATATATTTGTTTAATTTATACTATTTGCATATTCATAATACCCAAAAGTACAGTCGGATTTTTTTTTTCAGAACAAGGACAAAGAATCCTGGATCAAACATATGGATTCAAGTTTTAAAAAACTAGAAATAAACCTAAATAATAATTCTTTTTTTTTTTTAATTAAACAGCTTTGATGGGGGTATTTGTTTTTAATTTCTCTATATATACATACTTAAATATTTCAATCAGGAATTGAAGCCAAGACTTCTGTAAAATAAATAAATACTACACCACATAGTCTGACAAATTAGCTGAAGAATTTCTGTTAATGTTAGAAATTCTTTTGTTTTTTTTTCAATATTCATCGGTTGCTAAGGATATATGGCTTCCCCATGTCTTTCAATTATATCATTTCTAAATTTAAAATAAATCTAAGGTTTGTATATTTTTATAAATCTCCAATTAGAATTACTAGTACTAATATACTGTATTTTGTAAAGAAAATTCAAGTTACTTCTCCAGAATACATTTTCTCCATTATAATAATATATTTTCTTTTACATTCTACAAGTAGAATATCTATTAAATCCTCTGATGAAACGCATAAAACGAAAGGAATAAATTGAAAAATTCCATCCTTTTTAATAAGGCGAAAAATTGACGAGAGACTGGATGGGATATTTTTAAAGCTTCATTATTGAAATATTGAAGGAGGAGTTTTTTATTAGGAAAATTCGTCGCGGTTCGTTTAATATATTATTTGGGACATTTTTTTCTTGTCTTTTGCGATTTTTGCTATCAATCTATTATAAAGACCACTGAAGAAGTTTAACAAGAGGGTTTTAATAAAAAACAAATTATCGATTCGTTGAATAAAAATATTATTTCTATCCTAATATAAGTAATTTGTGTTGTGTACACTACACCTAAGTAGTTCCAAAGCCAAGAAAAATTAAAAGTAAAACTGTCAAATAAAATATATTTTCTAAAGGTTTCTAAAAAACTTCTTGCCCGAATACTAGATATTGGCAGAAAGGCCATTAATAAAAGAAGAAGAATATATTATTCTATGATGAAGTAATCCACAAAAGACTAAAACATATTTTTTAATTAAACAAATCAATCGTATATAATACAAAATATTCGATCATTAGTTACCGTCAAAATGCATAAGATCCCTAAAACGCATAC
The DNA here is from genome assembly GCA_028551675.1 of Tineola bisselliella. Taxonomy (NCBI): domain Eukaryota; kingdom Metazoa; phylum Arthropoda; class Insecta; order Lepidoptera; family Tineidae; genus Tineola; species Tineola bisselliella. Next base: position 29,763 of record JAPWLS010002327.1, read on the forward strand.
TATAAAGGTTGTATTCGCAGCATTCATTTATAATATAAAAACTTATCTCTCACATTCTAATTAAAACAAAAAGCTGTGCCTAAATGCAGATTGTTTTTATTTGACCTGTAACATTTGACCCACAATGCACTGTTACTATGCACGTACCTAATATCTTTACCAATTTTATTAAGAATTAAGTTTGTTTGTATAATAGAAAGTAAGTAACTCACATAAATACATGAGATAAAAAAAAACAACTGAATTATCGTAAAGGCCAATGTAACCAAATGTAATGTAGCTGAAACCATTTAAATAAATAAATAATTTCAAGAATTATGACAACATTATTTAACAGTTAGTATTTAAAATACTTTTAGCGGTTTTATTATAGTAATGATTTTGATAGCTGTAAAACATTTAACACGTCGAAATAATATAATGAAAAATAAACACTATATTAAGCTGCAAAATGTCTTTTAAATTAGTTAAATCATGTTCGTAAATAATTTAAGACAATAAGAATCCAAAATCAATATTGTTTTTAGGACTAAAAACAATATTGATTTAAAAAAATATTAAAGTTTAAATATATAACGGTCAAATAATAAATGTATTAAACATAACAAAACAACAACAAAAAAAGGTCAAATAATAAAGGTCGAAGTATAACAAACCCACTTAAGCAGGTACCACCACTGAAGATGACTAAGGAATTTTCGCGAACCATTTTCAGTTATACGCCCAAAAGCGCTTTTAAGACGTGGAATAATTAATTATATTATACCTCAATTACCTTTAATTAATGTACAAGTATTTGGATAGGTCGAGAGATTTTATTTGTTTGAAAAAAGAGAGAAAAGGGTCCTTTCAGAGATCGAACAAAAAAATAATTTACAAGTTGTAAAACAATTATTTTATTGAATAATAATTATTTATTAAATTAAAATTAAGAAGCATGTTAATATTGTGAACAGGGTACAAATAATTAAAACACGCACTGCTAACCGAAAACCAACTTAACACAAGCAACCAAGATGGCCGACCACGCTTACCTTAACGGAAAAACTAGTGTTGCCATTTTAAAATTTGTCGTAGTGTTACAAAGTCATTTAGAATCAATGTTCAATGATTTTCCTAAATTAATTTTGATGTAATAATATTGAACGTGTGTGAATGTGAATAAAGGAATCAAAACTTCATAGTATGATATTTACTTGATTACTACATATTTGGTATAATGTACAATCGACAATCTTCAAATGGATACAGATTGGACTTTGGACTGGACGAAACAATCATTAGAAAGAGATAACTATATTAGTATCGTGACATCTGCGTTCATTTGTCGAAGTTGAGGTACGTGTGAAATGCCGGTGTGAAAGGGATCGTATTTCTTTCTATTACTTATATACCTACAAAAACTGTATTCGTTTGAAAATCCATGTGTATTGGTAATGTAAGAATAATAATAATAATAATAATAAAATTCTTCATTTGTAAATTTTCAAATCGGCGAACTTAATGCCTAAAGGCATTTTCTACCAGCTAACCGGTCTGGAGAAATAATTGAAGAATGAAAGTAGTGCAAGTTGTGTAGAAGATAGTTGCTTTGTGTATGAATATTAACACTAGATTTACTAGAGCAGTCAAAATGACTGGTCTTGCAAGATCAAATTAAAATTCCTACTACGTGTAACATTTTCTTTAATTCTTCTAACCTTCTTTAATTTATAACAGAAGAATTAGTTTAATGAATTTTGTATTATTTTATATATATTTGTAACAAATACCTATATACTTTTTTGGTTTTGGTAGAAATGGGTATATTTAAGCTGGTAAATCTAGTGTTAATGCTATACATAATAAATGACTACATAGTATAATATATACATAAATACAGAATATGATTAATAAATAATTTGTGTATATAAATTATAGATATTTATATACACAAATTTATATTATATTATATTTATATAAGAATAGTATAACAGAATTCTCAATAAACTCTATTAATTGTCAGAAATTTTGATTATTTAGGAAAATGTTGAAAGTGAGTTTTCTTGTTGCCGTTCTTAATTGCGGCGACCCTCGCTGACTGAGCGTCTTATTGCGTGCCCTTAAGAGGTGTTTTGACTTTAATTTGCCTATGTTGTTAGGTTATGTAGGCTTTTGTTTCAATTTATATAAAATACAAAAAACAAAATATATATATTGAATAGAAATATCCTTTACTTACCGCTTGTACGATCTCTCCATCTGATATTAAGTTAGGCTAGTATATGCTCTGTCCAGGTTGCCTACTAGGTTATCTCTAGCTGATCTAGAATAAGACTTTACTAATGTAATACTTGAAAGTGGTGGTATACTGGACGGCACTCTAAACCAATAACCATCATCAGTCTCCCTGCCATTCTTTTAATGAAATGAAAATATTTTATTAGCATAGGCACTAAAGGTGTGCGCTTGCTCATCGTTAGACGCTACACAATGGCTTCAAAAAGGCGTATGACGAGAAGACCACAAGAAACTCGCCAATCATAGCCAAAAACAAAGTTACATCGATATTTGATACAAGTTTCATTTTTCAGCGTTCTCATAGATGGCGCTATTTAAAATCTAACACACAACCTATATCTCGGCAGCCGTAGCTTCACCTAATTAATTAAATAATAATAATAATACTTTATTTACAATTTACACGTATATACATCAAGATTCACCGCTGGTTCCCACACTAGGCCAAGCCTGTCCTGTGGGACCGATCGAAATATGTAACAATGTTAGTGATTACATAAAAGTAATTGTTATTATGAAAAATATGTTATATGTTAATATGTAACAGTACAAAGACTATTATAGCTTATCCTTTGGTATGTCACAAATAATAATATAACGAAACAATGGGGTCTATTTAGTCTGAAACGTAAGCAAAATACCACTCTAACATAATATATGGGATTTTAAATTTTAAGTAGCCTTGTGTAGCTTTACAATATTCTTTGTGTTGTTTTATTTTTCTAAACAAATTGTACATACATACATGGATGTAGAGCTTCACGTTGCAGGCTTACCTACTAAATTCACTGAACAATAGACCTAATGTATATAGCTCATAAGGACGATCTTTACATAGATACTGTTGTTCCAAAGTTATATCAGAGAATTATATTTAAAGATTAAAATGAAATGCCAATTAATGATTATTATTTTTATTTAAATAATTAATTTTACTATTGCAAACCGTATTCTTTAATTAATAATGTTAATATTTATAACAATTTAAAAATAATTTAAAAGACAATTAAATAATATTGAAAATATATAAATTTTTAAAATTGAAAATTGTGCAAACGAAATAAATATTATAAATACTTCTTTTAAAATCAGATATTATTTAAAAACTTATTAAAAAACAATAAAATGTGAATAAATCGTTATACATATTTGATAGATTAGCACAATATGTCAATTGCAATGTTGCATATAACGAAACGGAGTGTGCGGGGGGAGGTAGCCGACATTTTGGATCGCGCTCTGCAAGCGGTCACCGTGTTTATGTTCGCTCGTGTATTTTGTGTGTGTGTGAGTGTGATAAATAGTGTTTTGTTTCAATAATAAAAGGTAAGTCTGATTGTATTTAATTGTATTTAAAGGTTTCTAAATTGCATTTCGTTGGTAATGGAAGAAAAAACTTATTTAAAATAAATTAAATGTACACATCATGTCCGGCATAAGTAAGTATATAGAGATCGCGAAAATTTAAAGCTTTAATTTAATTTTAAACTTAATTTATTGAATTTAAACTATCTAAAAATATAAATTATTTTTGTATTTTCATGCTATTAAAATTCATAATACCTTAGCTATACGGTTTAATTTCGTTTCATAATAATAGACTATTTTGATTTATCGTTTCTAATAAGTCCTTGATAGAAACGCCGGTATTGATCTGCGCATCGTCTGAATGCATGCCTTTTCACTTGCAAGAGGTAGACTAACTTAGATTACCTTTTGTTTTTAAAGGATGTTGACACTCCCCCATACATTTCATCTGCGTCATTGCCTTAATAAATAAATTAAATTTTAGGTTATGTACTAGCATATCTTAGATTTTTCGACTAACATGGGCGTGAAAGAGAGGGCGATAGTGCGTGATGATTAATCTTATTTCTTGTTTCAAAGATTGATGTAGCTGTGATTGGTCAAAAATAGCTGTTTCTATGTACCAAAAAGTGCTTTAATTTAGTCGGTTTACAATAACTACCTATAGAGGTGTTTCATCATATGTGGTATTATAATAATTTAAAAAATGCGTTTTACGAGATTTATTCGTGACTACATGACATGGTTGCTACGCTTTTGAAGTACTTTATACTAAATTAACCAAATTAAATGCAATAGTAACTAATACTAATATGCTAAGATAGAGACTTTGAAAAGTTTATATTTAAAAAAAAAATTAAAAGCGACATGCAATTGTTTTAAATCCAAAAACATAAGTTTTTTTTATAAAAAATATTAGTTGTAAAATACAGCATTTATTATTAATTAATTTGTATTTAATTTTGTGACTAAATTGTAAGCCAATAACAATGTGCCTCAATGAATAGTTGGTTTAATATTTCTAATTGCCTCTATGGAATGTATAATAATGCTTCATTGCGCATTTATGTAGCTGTTAATTAATATGAAATATAATATTTGGTATTATAATTCAGTTCTGAGAAAAAAAGAGCGTAGGTAGTCACAACAACCGCTGGGTCTGCTTTATAAATAAAAATCGTAACGCGTTGTTGTGATTTCGTTTTGTGTTATATTTTGTAATAACTAATAATTTATTTTTATGTTATTTTTTTAAACACTTATTTGAATCTTTTAAGAGCTTTGGTATATTATCCAAATCTCATATTGCTTGCTTACTCTAACATAGCTAAAACTATTGCTATTTCACTCACTCACGATGATTGCCTTGTATAGTCAAGATCATAAATGTAAAGAAGTTCACTCTGATGTTTTTAACGTTCACTGTACCTATTCCAATACGCTTGCAAATCGGAGTAGCTCTCTTGCTTCACAATTGGAAAATTAGCGTTCACTTACGAGAAGGGGGATTAATATCACGATGGACGACTACGAAGATTAAGCTTCGGTTATGCATAATATGTTTATTAGGAAGGGACATGTAACAATTAAAGTTAAACCAAGAGAAACAAAAGAAAAGGAAACAAAAAATCAATTATACACACAAAATTTCTAATTGGAATAGTACCTATTAAACTTTATTTTAGTTTTATGAATAATTTTTCTGAAGATTTGCTAAAAATTAAAATGTAGACAAAACTTGTTGTTAAAACTCTCTTAACACAGACCAATTATTTGCGTATTTTGTTGCTTTCCTAGGTCGTAGAAATTGCTGACGTAGATTGCGTCGGACATTGCAACGGAGTCTGGATGGTCATCTATTTTTAAGGTATGTATCTCAATCCATAACTGAAGTTATCAATAGCAGCGGTCTGTCAAAGCGATTGATTTATTCTTTGTTCAATATTTATTTGCAGTTTTTTAAATCATTATGCCGTTTTATAAATAGCTTTAATGCTATTATAAACTGTATGTTAACCATTTTTAATAATATATGTATTTTTAAATTTTGTTTTAGATGGACTACAATAAAAACCGTCGCTCTTCTTATCCAATATGGCACCCACCACCTCCACCGCCACCACCGCCGCCACCACCATCATCATCATCATCATCATTATTAAAAACACCCACAACTACACCTAGAAACACAGCCAAATTCGGTGTCACCCCTAGGTTCCCAAAGCCTGCTTCTATCCCAATATCAATAATAACTACCTCATTACCCAGTTTCCCAATACTAAAGGAACAACTCTCCTCAGCAACCAAAGTCCCATCCAGGAATTCTGAGCCAATAACGAAAACTACTAGTTCAATCACAACCACACCTAAATTTCCTACCACAATATCTTCAATGACAGACTCACTCGCATCCACGTCTACATTGTCTGAATCAAAAACTACCACTCTATTATCCAAATCCACAGTGACTCTTTCAGTCCCGCCCACATGTTCTACGAACTCTATAACTGTAGTAAATACTACGGCAGTCTGTTCTGCAAATGAAGAGGAAGAAGACATGGAGCATCAGAATCAACTGCCAGCGTCATTGCGGCCTTTTCTTAAAAGGAACTCTACTGATGTTTGTAGAAAGTTTCTATGGGGTACTTGTTCAAAAACCGCAGAAGAATGTCGTTTTAATCATATCTTAGACATAGCGGTTATGAAGAAAATATTAAAATTTTGTCACAATTTTCAAAATGGATGTTGTGAAGGATTATGTTTTTATCTACATACAACTCAAGAAGAGGAACGTGACTTTAAAGACCACGGGAAAATACCGCCAATCTTAATGGAAAGATATGCTAAAGCCATTGAGAAGGATCAATCACGAAATAGTGGAGAGATCCAACCAGCATCAATATTACCGAATGCATCATTAATGCCATCACAAGTGAACCTACTCCAAAATGGTCACTCCTCTAGCCAATTGGTATCTAATTCGCAGTTTTTGCATCCTACAGAACATCCTCAATTTCAACCCAATCCTGCTCACATCTACCCTCATCAAACAATTCAACATCAAGCAGCACACTATCATATGCCGTACGAGGCTCATTGTCGAGCACACCAACCATCTCATTATCCAACCCCTCAGTGTAATTTACCTTGTCAACTTCCTTATTACCAACCCGATCAGCAACAACCTACTCACATCACTGTCACTAACGTTCAGCCTAATCATCCATCTTGTCTATGTGGCCATCCTTCTAACCAACAACCTAACTTTCAAAATAGTATTTCCATACATAACCATCATACATCAAACATGCAAACCAACCAGAATATTCAGATACATAACCATATTCAATCTAATTTTATTCAGGCTAACCCACCTCAGTTCATTTCAGTGACATCCAATCCCCTTCAACGTAACAGTCTTCAAGTAGCCCATGCTCAATCTAATAGTCCTCAAGCAAACCACACTCCACTAAACCCTCACCTGTATCTTCATAACCAACCTCACCAATCTAAACCAAATACTGGATCGTCTAACCAGCAGTTTACCTATTCACCAACGGTGGGTCCTCAAACAGGTCAGTAATATAAATTTTATTTTTAAATATTAGTCGAATATTTGTTTTCAATTAGTTTCATAGTCTGACCATATATATCATCTCATCATCATCATATCATCTGTCAGTTTTGCACGTTACATCTATTGTTATTACATTATACGGTGCACGTAATTTGAATCTTATAAAAATATTTTTCAATCTCAAATTCTTAGGATCGGTGATTCAATTATTTCTTGATCATTTAAGTCTGCAATTATTGGCTAAAAAAGTGATTTAAGATTTATGCATTTCTTATTAGATTATTTCACATACTTTTACCATTTAACGTAAGTTTATAGCGCTCTACACTTCGACACTAATTATAAACGCTTATTGCTTGGATAATAATCTTTTTTTTTTTAGATAAAAGTGCTTATTATAATATTGTAAATACACCGATGCTGCCGCATTCCCAAAATGTGTACCGTTCACCATTGCCGCGGAAGTAAGTGGAAACCACTTTTTAAAATTCTATTTTTATGTTATTTGTAAATAAAAAACGCTTCTTTGAAAAATTGATCTTGACAATTGCTATTGCTATTTAATATTATTTAATAAAAATTTCTCAAATACATAATTAGTTACAGATTTGACACAACTAGACCTCCGCCTTCAGTGGCTATGAAACGACAATTGCATTTTTCGGGCGTTACAGGTATGTAACAGTGAGACCAATCTATCTCCTTGTAATCTATCCACATTAACGGCGGGAATCGTAGTACTACGATTTAACTCGACTGTTAGTTATTTTTAATATTTCTTGTAGTTTTAAAAGTTTAAATAAACTTACACAAAATACCGCCCGCTCTAGGACGAAAAACGAGGCGGGGCGGTCGCCGCGTTACCTAGCATACTTTCATCAAGGACCCCCCCGCCTTTATTGTGTTAATTAAATTCAGAATGTTAATATTATACAACTAAAATAAATATATATAACTCTTTTATTCTATTGTTTTATAATTTCATTATATATAGCACAAATATTCAAACGCCTACGCCAGCACTACTCGGCATCATACAGGATTATATCGATTCACATTTTTAAAAATCTAACCAAACATTTTATCTTAAAACAAAATATATCTTAATTCTTTTATTTATTTAATTCACTTAAATTTTTTATGTATTTAAGTATATATTATTATTTTATGTAATGTATATATTGTGCAGATTTAGTTATTATTATTTTCTTTTCATCTCACCGCTGACACTGACAAAGGTTAGCTGTTAGATAATGCCGACTGCATTAAGCTTGTCTATGTGGAATATTTCTATGCAATAAAGAATTTATTTTTAATGAAAAATAACAGATTCACCTGAAAGGAAAATCCGTGGGTTGACAGAAGAAGCCGCGCCAGTCCTATCTGAGAACTTCCCACAAATTTATAGTTCGCAATCATCGGCTGGTACACCAGTTAGCAAGCCAAGTACCAGCAATTTGACCGGTAAGCAATTTGCTAAGTCCAAAGTTCACTTTTATTGCTGTCTCAATTCATTATAATTTAATATGTAACACATAAATGCGTGACGCGTTAGCATTTTTTAAAAATACAAACTAATACTATAGTTTGAATTTTAATTTTATACACTAATTTGATAGCTCCAAAGTTAATATATTTTTATATTGGATTAATTAACAACAGTAATATAATAGTATCAAATGTATTACAAGTAATCAATTAAAGATCAATTCTTTATTTCTTTTGTTAAATGTATTTTAAAAACACATTGAAGTTAAAATGATGAACAAGAAAAATCGTGTTATTTGCTCCATTATATTTTTAATAATAAAAACGATGAATACACGATGTATGTTATTGTTTTGTTCACAGCTCAACCTAATGTTCGTGTGTCATCTAACAAAAATTGTACCAAATGCCTACTCTTGTTAAAGAGGTATGAAAATCTTATCACTAATACGCGTTTAGAATTAATTGCAACGACAAAACAAATGATTATCTCAAATATGTTGTAGAACCATTTTAATGTTACTTTGCTCCAGCCTAGGTGACGTCATATATTTTAAATCAATGGTGAAGGCAAACAATAATATTTGACAGACATACTAAATGACTTGTCCTTGGCTCAAATGTACAACTGTTTCTTTATTATTGATTCTTTCCCTTATTTCACACAATTTACTTCAATAAAGCGAGTAAAATTACATAATAATATAGTTATTTACAAATGGGTATTAGAACAAATATCTACGTTCTTTTATACAACTACAATTACTACGCTATAAAGTCCACGTTGAAATCAATATACAATTAATTTGTGATTATTTAACTGAGAGATAATAGTATGTAAAAATATAGGGCTAACATATTGCTTAGTTGTGTTTTATATTGTGTAAATTTATTTCACAGGATCGAAGAATTGGAAAGGTACATGATACCTATTTCGGCAGAGTTAAATAATGCAGACTTGTGTTTTAATAACAAACGTCAAAATGCAATCTCAATGAAAGATATTCTTCTTTATTTAATAAAGCCTGAAAAACGGGAAGTTCTTGAAAAATTATTCGCTGTAAGTCAACTTACTACTATATATATGGGAAAGTAAAATAGGGGAAAGTGGGGCAGATTGATGCACTAGAATATAAATAGATATTTTTATTTATATTTAAAAATTAACTTTCTTTAAGTGTGACAATTGATAATATTAAGTCTTTATTAGACATTTAGGTACATTTTAACATGTAACAACAGTAAAGTGACCTAGTCGCGTAAAAAGTAGATTTGGGCTTAGGCATATACGAATGTGATATGAATAATAGCAGCATAAATTTGTGTGATTGTATATTTATAAGATACATATATTTTTATTTAAAAAATAAATATTATTTAGCCAGGTGTACCAATCTGCCCCGTTTCCCCCTACATTCCATATTAATCAAATTAATTTTGCTTTAAAGAGTACAGCGGAGGTACCACCCGACTTGGTACCAGGTGCAGCCTTGGATGTCTCGGAGTGGATTCGTGAAGATGTAAGATAAAGATCATATTGAGTTTTATCATTATTATGCCTTCGATTAATATGTACTGTTTTCTTTCAAGTGGCCCTTATTGAAAGAGGATTTGAAATGCATTATTGTCAACGATTTGTTTGTTAGAATCAAAGAAGAAATGCCAGATTCGGAATATGTGGGTGGGTATTGTGAATTCAATATAATTTTGGCTCCAACTCTAGAAGGATATTGGGAACCAATAAGTTTTTTTTTTAAATATCTTCCATCAATTGTTTTTAGCAATTGTTTCGATACATTGCCAGATCACAAGGAAAGTTTTTATAGTTTTTTTTTAAGTTATTCTTTATTTATTCAATTCATTTTAATAATTCTTCTAAAAGAAACTTCCAAACTAAAGTTCTCGCTTAATGTAGCTGCTTTATGGTCGTTTTGGGTTATGTTTAAACTAGGCTTCCTATTTGCCGCCTGACTTGAAACTGCGTTGGCGGTTTATCGGCGCAGTCTACTGAATTATTTGTCATATTTCGAGTGAATTAGCGTTCGTTGTTTAAATTATTAGCCAACTGGACTAGCATTTGTTTAGTCTCAAACAGTGTATGCTTCAGCATAGCTATAAGTTAAATGCAATAAATCTATGAAAACTGTATCTTTCAGCTGAAATGAGCGCAATTCAGGAGAATATAAAACGAGAGACGGAGGACGACGGACTGTGAACAATGAATGGGTAAACACGTATTTCTTCGCTGAGCACGTGAAATATTTATGACAATGCGAACAGTTAATTTAGACGCACATTTAAAAACCAGTTCCTAGTACACTTATTTTGTTTTAGCTCTAGTCCCAAATGCTAGTTTTTGTCCTATATATGTTTTGTTCGGTCCTCCAGGGTTTGATTCAACGACGTTACAGGGTTAATATTTTTATGAGATATAAGTAATAGGGCACCAATTATCCTAATTCAAAACATATCTTTCTTAAATATTACAAACTAATTGATTGTATCAACTTTTTTTGTTTTTTTTTTTTCTATTTAAAGACAAAAAAAGATTCATATAGGAACAACATCAATTTAAAAATTTAATAAAAAATATAGGCTTTTGTAATTTTATTCAAATCCAGACTTCTTCCCTTCACCTGGTACACTAGGGTCATGTAGACTAAATACAAATTTAAAAAATATTTAGGAAGAGTTATGACGTGGTCAAATTCCACATCGCTCCGGGAAACAATGGTACAAAAAACAAAAACAATAGTTACCAGTGTTACTACTTCAAAGAACAATGACGTAATTAAATTTTAAAATAACGAAGACTTGTAGCTTACTATCGCGTTTATGTTTTATTATTTTAATTTGACATTTCTTAAGAATTAAATGTTAAGAAAAAAAAACGCGTTACTAAACGTCAAGTCTTTTAAATTAATTAAGTCATGTTCGCTCACGATCACACGTATTATATTGTATAATCGTTCTAGTGTTAGCGCTAAATTCTTTTGTCTCTGTAGAGAGAGACTTATTAATATATTTTTTTATTATTATAATTTAACATTTAATTTTAGCCAAATGGCATTGTCGCGTTTAAAACAATGGTAACATATTACTTTAAAAAGTAATATGTTACGGAAATCTGCAGTCACCAGGTAATACTACCACTTTTAAAAGTAACGTCCGTGACGTGATTAAGTTGCGTTTCGGGATGAATTTAGAAATGGACGGATATGAACGAGGAAAGTCTATACTGTTAGTTCGGATGATGTATATTTGTCTCTTTATCTACATGTATTAGGTACAATAATATTTACTTGACTAATTCCTCCTTATTCTATGAAAAAAAATTCTTATTACATTTTTTCTTTAGTATGTTAAATGCTTTACTTTTTATTTTAGTCGTATATATGTTACAAGTTCAATTAATGTTTGTAATTATTTTTATTAATGTGTAATGTTAGTTATATTGCTTGCGCTGATGTCTTGTGCGTTAGATTTAAGAAGTCAATGTTGTGACGTTTTGAAATAAAATTTTTTTTTTAGAAAATCAGTTATTTTATTTTCTCCCCTAAATTACCTTTTATTTTAATTGTTTAAGGATGCATTTGTTTCTTGGACTTTTGAATGGGAATTCCACGTTCCGAATACCTTTTTTTTTCTTCAAACTCTAGTAGTACAAAGTACGAACATCATTAATGTCCTTACCAGTTGTTACCAAGCTCTATCACACAAGAAATCAAATCGTGTATATGTTAGGCTATAAAAATAATCAAATTCCAGCTCATAAAAGTGTTTTCACAATTTTCTTAAATCACTGACGACGGCGGCGCAAAGAAAATGAAGGGATGTCTGCAACACAATTACTAAATGTTAAGACCTCGATACACGATGCGTTAGGAACTACTTTCATGAAATAATAAATAGTATTGTCCACGTGAGCTGCTCACGAACGTTTAGACCAGGGGTCGGCAACCTATGACCCGTGGGTCACCGAGTGACCCATTTGGTAGTTTCAAGTGACCCACTCTAGTTCCGAAAATAAAGTATAACTTTTTTTTTCCCAAAAAACTGACGTCACAAGTTCAACATCAGGCGAGCCATTAATATCGTAGAGAAAGTTTATAAATAAAGTATAATCAACTATGTTTGTAAGTATTTTTCTAATAAAATATATCTTATTATTTACTAAAATACTGTTTTAATACGAAAATATCTTTGACCCAAACGTCTCTTTAATACTCGCATTTTGGTTAATTTTGACCCGCGGCCAAAAAATGTTGCCGACCCCTGCTTTAGACTGTTCGTCTATTACCGCATGCACTAAACACTATACATAACATATATGGGTAAATAGGGAACGAGTCTTTGTCTTTTGCAGTCTTAAACGGAGATCCCATGTGCGAGAGAAAGACAGAACTATATACTAATAAAAAATATGTTTGCTTTTAAGTTGGTACATTAGAGGTGATAGGAAATATAATATGAATTGATTGGAGCTAGACTAAAGTTGACTGAGACTCCAAATAAGGTGTTTTAAAAACGCGTCATGTACGGTCGCCTTTAATACACGTAAAAGGATTGTGATGAAAATTCCCTCCTATATGATGTTATTGTGTTTCAACGAAAACGTATCTCAGTTGAAATTATATGAGAATGAGAATATAAAATGAGATGTCATTTTTTTTATTTAAGACGGGATTTTCTTTTGTTTGAAGTTATAATATTAAGTTCGTTTTTGTTTTACATGTTTTTTGGATACTTTAAAATGTTACTTATGTATCAACTAATGTTTTATTTGGTTTCTGTGTGTTTATAAAATTACAAGTTACGTTACGTATTTTCTTTTTGAATTATTGAGACTACAGCAGTAAATATATATCCCTACTTAAAACCAGGGGGACTACTCAGGCGCACTTCGGACGAAAATACGGACGTTTCCTACTCAGGAACACTTACGTAATCATTCACGAAATTACGGATTTGACAGCGACGTCATAACGGATAGGCCACACAATGCTTATTTTACGGATATTTGGTAAATTTTACGGGCTTATATGTCAAAATTCACGTAAGCTACAGAGGTGACGGCCGTATCACGAAACTTCGGATATGTCTGAGTAACCCCCCCTGTCTCCAACGATCAACTGACTTGATCGCCCATACTCAGTACTACATCGGTCAATACAACGTCCGTACTAAGTCAGTCAATTCAGTGACCTTTGTTTTAAATAATGCTGCCCTCTTCGGTAAACACATTAAATGTTCATTCTGAAAATTGTAAGTATGTAATAATTATAAATATAATAAAGAGTTGTAACACTACGACAAATTTTAAAATGGCAACACTAGTATTCCGTTAGGGTAAGCGTGGTCGGCCATCTTGGTGCTGGAGTTGAGTTGGTTTTCCGTTAGCAGTGCGTGTTTTAATTGTTTTAATTGTTTGTACCCTGTTCACAATATTAACATGCTTCTTAATTTTTAATGTAATAAATTATTATTATCCAATAAAATAATTGTTTTAAAGAGTACATTTAAAACCAATAAGATGTTCTAGAATCCTGAAATAGAACGGTAATGAAAGTAAATAACATTGATTACGTGGACACAAAGCATTCAATGGATAGTATTATGCAATTTCTTACACTGAAATATGTCTTCAGTATTTTGATAAAATTCACATCTCGCACTACACTCTGCAAAAAAGCAAACTTATTCAAAAATCATATTACACGTTAGATGAATATCTTACTGATAAAAAAGCTTGACATAATCTATGTCATTTTATGTTTACTCTTAGGTATACAATAGGATGACAATGCTCCTATACAGCAGCTATTCTTCTACATCATAGTAGATTTATTAATTACTAGCTGTTGCCCGCGGCTTCGCTCCCGTTAAGAAGCATTATTATTAATTAGGTATAGTTTTTGCGGCTTTATTTTTATTTAGCGTGTGTAAAAACGTCTTCATCATAGTAGCTCCAATCTTTAGTTTCAGTTCAATCAGTCGAAAATCTAATAAGATTTATACAAACTTTCATCCCCTATTTTATCCCCTTAGGGGTGGAATTGATCAAAATCCTTTCTTAGCGGATGCCTACGTCATAACATCTACCTGCATGCCAAATTTCAGCCCGATCCGTCCAGTGGTTTGGGCTGTGCGTTGATAGATCACTAAGTCAGTCAGTCAGTCAGTCACCTTTGAGTTTTATATATATAGAAGATAGATTATGGCATTAGTATGTAAGTGGACAATGCATCTAAATCAAATTGATAATTATTAAATTAGTAAATTTATTTCATTTATATTTGTATATGTATTGAAGAGTAAAAGCGCTCTATTGGAGCCCATTTACTAAAAGTAAATAATAAAGAAAACACTGATACAACTGTTATCTCCGAGCGGACACTTCTTTCTTTATATATACATGATTACTTAGAATTAGTGGTGTTAACTCGGGATAGCATTTTGGACTAATAAATGTTATACTATAGGCCAGTGAATCTCAACCTTTTTTTTTGTTGCGGTACACTTTTAATGATTTCAAAATTTGGCGGCACACTTAAAATTTCGTGGTGCACAAAAGTGTCGCGGCATAGTGATTGAGAATTGAATGGCGAAAATAGATACGACAAAGGTACCAACCAAAATTTTAAGAGATTTGAACACTGGTCATTTCACCATGAGCCGCTATATAATGGTTTAAAATGACCTAAACTTTTTATTTAATTCATTTACATACAGTTTAATTTCATTATGGTTATCCTGATATTTTTTTTGTTGGCCGTACATTTATGAATATAATAAAAAACTATAGTTCAAAAAGTTGTTTTAAAGCAATTGCTGATTAAAGTTTCAGAATGTTGTTGTTTCGAGGCAGGGATTGTTTTTTTAATTTAAACAAGTGCATTATTGCATAATAACGTCCATTGTGCCCTCAATCCAAACAACGAGCGAGCGAGAGCCGCCGGCACAACAAATATTAATTGCATTAAACCAAAAACAAACAAGCGGACAGCAACAGATGCAAATAACACTCACGTAAATATCAAATTGAATGAAATCCTCTTATTGTTTTTATTTGCGTTAAAGTCTCCTTTTAAGGCGTTAAACGATCGAGATTTAATTTGATTCTTTTTTATTTACAACAATTTGCATGCTTTATTTGTTTGCCCTTCTGGTGCGTGCACGAATAATTCCGAAGTTTTCCGATGTGTTCCGATATGTGTAGCATGGAGTAGAAACATTTTTTTCCTATCAATTTAACTATTTAAAGACCATTAAACGGCTTGACTTGGAGAATATTGAATTATGTTGTAAAATTACTATTTATCAAATTTATAGCTATCTTATAGTAATATCTAATATTAGTATGTATTGTAAATATGTCTTTATGGAATCTAATTACCAACTCACACTTGACTACACACGCCAATATAAAACAATTTTATTTTCTGTCAAATTGTACGATAGGTACACATCTAAATGTAATACTACAAAGGAGCTATTATTACAGGATTCAGTGGTAGGAAAAATCCTGTAATACATGCAGTAGCTTTATTCAGCTGTAATTGGAACTTAATATATAAAGGAAATTATTTAAAATTATTTTGCTTATAATTCCCGCTATAACATTCAGTAATTTGTCTCGACGCGTTTCGCCACTTCACGTGGCATCATCAGGATACGTGCGGTCGCTTCGGCTTCGCTTCAACGACTCAATCTGTATATATATATATATATATCTACATGGTTATACAAAGAGAACACAATTATACAGATTTTCAATTTACGAAAACTATATATTAAGTATAATTAGTTGTTGTGTGGGGATAAGGAGATATCCCCTTATCTATTGCAATTGTTTATTGTTACGATTGTCGTTATAAATAGTTTGTTGAAATATTCTCACTAGTTTCTACGTAATCACATGAATGGTTTATTCACGCATACGATATAAACAAAGAAGCGTTTATTTAGACATACAGTGAAGTATTATATACAATAATGATATGATTGATAATAAAAATTCCATTTTTACTTATGTCAATGTAGCCAATAGAGTAAGTGGACTGTATCAATGAAAACTCTTGAAAATAATCTAAGCACACACATCCGTTCCCATTCGCAACCAACATCCAAGTCCTCATTCGCTCGTCTCTGGTGTTCCTCTTTTCTTTCATTCCAAATTCAAATTTACAGTTTTATTTATAAAAATATATACACAATTAACGTCACCGCCGCAACCTCTTTTTTGTCGACAATATCATAATATAGTCTTTGACTATATGACCCTAGTGGGGATTGGGCTCAAAGCCGGCTCGACCGAGGGTACTGTTCGGTCTTTGCTTATATATATTTTAAATTAAAAAAATTGCATAGATTGAATTCGAACCCACGCTTACTACCCACAAGATACAATTGTAATGTCATACATAAAACCTTATTTGTCTGAAAAGAGGAATGTCAAAGGTTTCCTCTTTTTCTCATTCCCGAGTGACGTTTCTTCTAATTTAAAAAGTTATCTCGCAAAGTCATGCCAGTGCATTTTCATTAAACTGCCTTCACGAGTCAGATTAGTTTATAATATAAAAATAAAAAAACTTACCAAACAAAGAAAATAATATCCAACTAGTATAATATTCTAACATTAAAACTAGGACATCCTGTATTTAGAGTAAGGTCAGGTCAACACAAACATATGACTTTTTAATAATACTACATCAATATTACGAATAATATTACGATGATATTCTTCTAAGTCACGGTAGAGTCTAACGATGAGCAAGTGCACGTCTTTAGTGCCTATGCTAATAAACTATTTTCATTTCATTTCATTCCAAATAAATATTATGAATAAAAGCAGTTCCATGTATGTATATTTTTATTATTAGTTATAATATTATGACATGACACGTAAATATATGTATATTGAACAGAATTAAAAGTGATTAATACAAATAAAATTACTGAAATTCACTTGAAATAGGAGTTCCAGTATAAAGCAGACAATAATTTGAACTACATGCCTATAACTTTATTGGCACCTGGAAAAGTGGCGTGTCATGAAAACGGTAATTCTATACTTATACCGTGGCGCAATCCGGGTTTGTTTCTATACGAGTAACATTTTCATACACTTGATTTAGTACACGCAAACATATGAAAATAAATTACGTCAGAAATCTGGAGGGTAGATACGACGATTAAATGAAGTTGCTTTGTTTATAGGTTGATTCTTTAAAGTACGAAATTGAATTTTGCCATATATATTCAGCGTTTACAGACAATTGATTTTTAAATTTTGCCTCTCTGCAGAGGTACACGGTTACTTGATTTTCAGAAAAAAAAAGTATTTGTTGTAATGATATATTCTTTTTTATTTTCATGTGCAAGTAATACAGTAACAATGTATATACTACGTTAATGAAAGAAATTTATTTGAAGATTTATTTAGTTCATACAGTTGATTAGAAAAAATTAAAAATCCTGAAAGATCTATTTACTAGAACCAAATTATTAAGTTAATATTAGAAAGGCATAAATCCGATAAAACCTGTAAAAATTCCCAAACAAGGTCTAATGATTGCACAAAATTAGTGTAAAATTAAATGACCGCACTTTTCGTTTGAGTAACAATGATAAAGAATAAAAAAACAAAACATGTACCGAAACAGTAGAACACCGAACGAGGAACAACCCTCGCGAGCGTCCATACCAAAATGACCTTTTTTCCCTCTGCAATTCAATTATTTTTTACGATCAGGTGGTACAAATGGGTGGCAGATAAAGCTCGCGACCGTACCCAGGTTGTTTCAGAGCAGTTTTTGACAATAAAAATGAAAATGATCATTGGAGATTTTTCGCTTGGGACTTATTTTCATGAACATTTTTTTTGTACCACAGTTTGGAATATATCTGTTTAATGCAAATAAACAATTAACATATTATTATACATTATACTAATTGTTCTCCATGGTTTTGTTTGTCAAATGTGCACTGGTTTATTAGGAAAAATCAAACAACACTATTATCATGCTATAGGTAAGTGAAAATGTATGAATTAACTAAAGAGACTTTATAATTAACACCTATGATCAAATAATACCACTAGGCTCGACTATAAACTTCTATAAAGGCAGTACTTTAAAAAAATATTGGGCAATAGGTAGTGGGAGTTTCTTTTTAATATTTTAGTACAAATAGCAATTGTCGAATAACAATCGGACAAAAATGTTGTCTAAAGTCGAACTATTTGAACAATCAAAGGAATTTAAATTCTCTAAAAGAAAATAAATGTAATTGTCATTGAAAACAGTCGTTAAAGCTCAAATAGGCAATATTCATTCGAATAGCACTCAATTAATCGAATCCAAATTCGAATAAACTACTAAACTTACTACATAAATTAAGCTATGACCAAATCGTAAATTTCCTCGCAAAAGCGTATCTAGTCCGAATTTAAATACTCTCGCTAACTCCGAGAAAGCATTCGTCCCAATTCAACTTAAAAATTCGATCCAATATATGCAAACTAATCACGTTCAGGCGAGTCTGTTGTCTCTTGTCCACTATTTTAGAAAACACATTTATATCTTAAGCCGGCATAGCGGAGGTGATTGCCGTCGACGTTTTTCTTTAGTAAAAGTTGGCTGCGAACTATAAGGATAAAGAAAGCTATGTTTGTAAGCACATACACAAAGTCTTATTTCTTATTTTCAACTGAAGAAGTAGGCTTTGATGTGAGGCAGTATTGTCAACACGTGTTATGAAGCCCTAAGGCTTTTACTCTAATTTCTTAAGACTGTATCTTCAAACACCCCTTTCCGGGATGTATTTGAATATTAACAGAACCTATAACTTAGTAAAGTCAATCTGCATAGAGTTTTTTTTTGTAATTTTGAATCGAGTTAATCACGAATAATTCCATATGTATTAAAACCATAGACAAACTAGTAACGCGGTATAAAATTACGTTAGAAAATTTATAATGAATATGATATTATTAGACAAATAAAACAATGTTGGTTTTTTACTCACAACATAGAGTATCTCTGATTTGAAATAAAGGCATTGTATTTGTATATATGTATGTATGTATCTATAGAATTCATACTCTCAGAATTCACACAAAATATTTCAAAATCAAATTAAACACCAAAAGAAAAAGGAACGAAAGACCTCTTTTTCCTAAACAAAGGGAAGGTAAGTTACTCTATTAAAGTTAAAAAAAGTGTCCCTAAGGTACTTTAGTGCCTTTTCCATTCTTTACGAGAGAATGGACTGAGGGCTCTTGTGAGTGCTTCAACTCAGTGGCTGGTACCTCCGCATTGTTCACCACTTCAGTCTACTATGATACGTGCCATCTAAGCGTTACCTCATATACTCTTATAACTATGTATAAAAGAAAGAAAATTTTACTAAATAAGCTTCTTCCTAAACTACAACTTGAAATAAAACAATTGAATATTTTCAAGCAGGAACACAAAATAATGAAGCATCCATCTGATTTTTAATTAATATTGATTTATTTAGACATACACAAACAAACAGTTAACAAACCATAACATGAAAGTAACAACTACACTAGACTAGAGAAATAAAGCTAAGTTTGTTAACCTAATAATTTAGATAAACATGTGAAGAAAACTATATACATTAATGAGTACATACGAATGCCAGTCTGCTGCTCGAACATAGAGTGTTATAGGAAAGCCAAGTGCAAAATAGACTTGAGCTGTGATATGTGTTGATCTGTAAATATCACCGGGATCTATAAAACCGCAATTTTATAGAACAAATATTTAAAGTTGTTATTGTGTATTTTTTCTTTTTTTATAGTATCTAATATTACAGAAACCATTAGGAAAATGTTTTTTTATACACAGAATTTTGAAGTTATTCCAATAAAAAAAAAAATGAAGTTTCGATTATGTTAATAGAAGCCAGCGAACAGTTTTATTTTCATTTGTTTTTTTTTTTTTTACAAAAACAAATGAATACACTAAACTATTGTATTTTTAATATTCTGGCTATCGTTTATCCTGTTCTATGAGTCACCCAGATCTGAGACCCAATATTCAGAATTCAGAATCAAAATGACAGCTACTTTGTACAAATAAATAAAAATACAGCAAATTCCTATATATCGAAACAGTATCATAGTTTGGTATCAACATGTCGGTAGAATTTAATTTCCCGTGACGCGAGTCCACTATCTATTCACTAGCGGTCAGATATTGGTCGATTTATTTATAGCTGTAGAAATTTCGGCAAAAATATACCTTTTATGACTAAATATTTTTTTTACGTAGATATTAGCTCGAAACTTTTATTACATACTCTTTTATCTAAAAATAGTCATAAAAATGATACTCAATTAATTCTACTTTAATTGGTGAAATTTTAGAAATCGATATGGATGGTAAGTTGATACATGTAATTAAAATTCAACAATTTAAATTGGTCGGATTATATCAACAATTGATAACTAACTTTTAAAATGATCGAAGATTATATTCGATACAGCGATTGTCAATTGCAATCGACTATATGTTCAATTGGCTATATCAGTCTCTTTGGGTAATAGTACGATTGGATTAGCTTCGAAATAAATATATATCATGAGGGGAGGTTAATCTGTGCGGTATTTATTCATCTTATTAAGCCGGTATAGTGGATGCTGGAAATAGTCTATGGTAGTTGTCTTTGCTTATGGATTGAGGTCGCATCTCGGGCTTGCATTAAAACTCCTATCAACTAATTATTAGAATATTATTTTAAAATTTATTCATAGTGCGTTTCAGAAGAAAATGTAACATTATTTATTCAAGCAAAAAGTGTACTTTTGTTGTGAATTTTATGTCTCTAAAACTTAATATTTTTCCAACGCCCTGGGGAATGACCCGTCCCGCAATGAAAGGGTCAGCGCTTGCCCTTTGAGCGTTAAAACATTGGATGTGACAACCCTAATGGAATTTTATTTAATATTTTTTTTAGTTATTTCTTCTGAGGAAAAAAGTGGTAACATATTTTATTAATATCAATAAATAAAAATATTTTTATAGCTTTATTTATTGTGGAAATGAAAGGAATATCTTGTAAGTATTATATCTTTGTACGTATTTCAATGAATGTAAAATCTTTTAGGTATTTTTATATACCTTTAACATATATGATACATACTTCTCACATCTAGGTATATGAATAGTTTGTTAAAAAGACTGAAAAAAAAACAAAAGAATAATCTCGTCTTATTGTATGTAATAATAACATAAAAACCTTGAAAGAAATATTAATAATACATTATAAGTATTTGGAATAATACATTAAATACAATAATAATAATAAATATTAATTTCATCGCCAAATTTTATAGCTTCAATAAAATATTATTTTCTGCGTTCACCTTTTCATTATTATTGAAGTATTTTATTTTTTATTCCAATAACATTATTATATAAAATAATTAAATTTAATTAAAGATACGATTATTAATGAAATATGTATGTATATGTATTTTTTTTCAACTAAATGCTAAAATGTCTCTTTCAGTCTCTATTTACAGAAATCAATGTAAATTATTTTCCAAATGCAAATCATATGATATGTCATTCAGAAATCTACGCATCCCACGTGCGGTAATTAATGACCAATGTAGTAGAATTCCTAGAAAAAAAAAAAGATTCTAAATTTAAATAAACTAATCATATCCAAATTTGGTTATTCGTTGTTGTAATAACTTCGGTCCCTCGTCCCAGGACATACAAAATGTTCTGAAGGAAGAAAGCCACACTTAACAGGCCAAGGACGTCGAATACAAAGGGTTAACTTGCAAACTCCCAACGTCCGCCCGGGGACCATAACGCACAATAGGAGACGGCGGGCAAAAAACATTCTAAATACTTTATTAATTTAACTTGTATCGAGTGTTTAATTTTGGGAATTTATCCATGATTCTAAATTTGATATGTATATAAATTTTTTTTTTAAAGTTTTTAGACAATATATGTAATATAAAATGAATAAATTTAATTAAGTACATTAATTAATATTAAACAAAAAAACAGTTTCGGCTTCGATTGCAGCCGAAATAAATTTATTAGTAAGATTATATTATTAATCTAATACGATATTATTTTTTAAAAATAATTATTTGTCTTGGGCTTTGGTTTATGTATGTAAGTTAATAGCAATTGCAGTAACAATATTGTTAGTGCTAATGAAGAACACACTTCGAAGACTTTCATTGACTTGACAGGTTAGTCAATATTTCTGACTAAATTTAATTTATTTAGCAAATAATAATTTTTAAAAATACCTTAAAGCGAACATCTCTCCGACTATAAACTGGACTTTGGTGCTTTTTTGTTTGAGAAAGCAAAAATGGCCACTTTGCCTTTTTATTTTCTACTTTATTTACATACCTGTGTACTTTGTGTGTTTTTATTAGCGGGAATCAAACCCAGAACTACGGCATCGTAGAGACCGTCTATAAAAATAGTATAACGTATTTATTACAGCGATAATAAAAAGTGACTGAAAACAACTTAATTAACTTTATTTTTCAGAAAAATATAATAATAGCTTTTCCAAAAAAATAGCAAAATACCACACCGAATATCTGAACAGCAATCGCGTCCCACGCGCTGCGGTTTGCATACATTTGAATGAATTTAATGTTTTAATTAAAGCACTGTCACAAAGATCGTATTACAGTAAAATCTCTATATACAGTGAAACGTGCTGTATTTATACATTTTTTATACATATCACATTCTGACGTTGATCATCATAGTTATCCTTATAGCATTAATTTAAAACTCGACGTTTCAAAAGCTACAAAGAAAAATCTGATTTCTACTTTAAAAAACCCACATAGAAATAATAAGGCGATAATTATGGAATATCTATTTAGATATTTATCAAGTACGTATTATTTTAGTCAGTTGATCCGTAACACAGACGCGCGTGGGTGCCTAATAGATGCTGTTCATTAATATGTACTTACGTCTGAATTTTCGAACGTAAACAAATAAGTTACTTGCCAACTAATGTTTTTGATGTTGTTGCGAATTTAAATATAGTTTTGGTGTTTGCACTTAATATTCTTGTAAGTGCTTAAGAAGTTGAATGTGTTTGAGATTAACGCATGAATTTAATTTCATAATTTAGATATTATTAAAATTATTAATAGACATTTAAATTGATTCTTAGAAGAGACATGAAGACATTGGTTGATAAGGAATGCTTGCGAATTTTATATACACGTTTACTAGTTGCAAATATTTGGTTTTAATCTAAAAATGAAATATTGATTTTAAGTGCATAAAACAGCATATACTAAACGAATTATATGAAAATAAAAGTATTCGGTTTTAAAATTTCTTGTTAGATTTTCTGCTTAATCAAATATGATGTGATAAGATACTATTCCATTCTATTTTCTCACTTAATCCGTAGGTTCTTATTGGAACATTTGGACTTGTCAAAATACAATTGTACTTAATAGTACAATAATAAGCAGCAACGGTAATGCTGCCTTCTTCACTTCAACAATAGATATACTAATAATATTAAATACTAGATATCAGTGGTTTTTACAGACTGTCATTTGCAGCTTCAGTTAGACCAGGGCTGTCCAAACTATGTACCTTCGCGGGCTAACTTAATTTACTATTTATATTTTCAGCTTTCTATTAAAATGCACGGTAATCATTTCTTCATATAAGAATCAAGATAAATCAGCGGTTCTCAAACTTTTTTGGCGAAGGAATAATCCTTAATATAATTATAAAAAACTGATTTATATGTATTTATGAATAATCATATTGCAATGTAATATTACGTAATATTTAGTTGGAATATTTAGATGTAACCTTATAATTTCCCTTTGGCAGATATTTTTTGCAGTATTTTAGCCCTAGGGTTCCGCGGAACACACTTTGAGAATGGCTGAGATAAATAAATTATACCAAATGATTGATCATATATTTTGAGAAAGAATTCTATTATCCAAGCTATTTATACCCAAAATCATTTTCTGGTTAATTTACTACAACCCTGATTTAGAGTGTAAAATGCTTTGTTTAGCATTTGTTTTATACGTGTTTTAAATTCTAATTATATATGTTTACGGCGTTACAGAGAAATGTAACTGATATTTGTTTTGTGTCTGAGTGTGTTTGTGTTGGCCTTGTCTTGATACCTATAGTACCTATATCCTAGTTTGGGGTGAAGGTGTTATATGTATTTATTAATAATTATTATTTAATACAAATATAGTCACAACGTCAACCACGTTTAAGGAGGTTTAACTGTATTTGTTTTCACTGACCGCTGTACACTGTGCATATTATATTTCACTTTAGTTATAGACGCAATGTATAATCTGATAAGTTTCCTGCGTGACGTAATTGCGTATAAATTTTGTAGTTTGATTGGATCTTTTATCTTAAATTTGCATTTTTACTATTTTAGGGTTAAATTGGTTATTAATATTTATAACTAGGATATATATATAAAATTAATACATAAAATTTGTGGCCCTTTGATTACGTTTAGAAAATTAACAATGTTAACTGAGACCATAAAGATATAGCTTGATGATGGCACAAATTAACTCGATTCTATTCTCGGCTTAGATAATATCGCTGCGACCACGACGTGTGTAAAACTAACGAAATATCGGATTAAAACAATCAAAACATAAAGGCGCCTAACCTAACGTAAGCCACAAAAAGTCTTTCCTTATCTCCTATGTTTAAACATTTATCAATATAGATTAATTAAGAAAAAATGCTTTGTTCTATATTTCTATATCTTAATTCTCCAATGAACGGGCTATATAATGTAAGAATACATATTAAAATCAGATTTTGAGATTACTGTAAAATAAAAACTGTTAACCACGACGATATTCGTTTTAACAAGACGTCACACAGTGGTTGGAAAATCGAGGTCCCTAACTGTTGCATTATGAATAAAGAATAAATGCAGTTTTTACATGAAAAGCTGTTTATTGCAAGTCACAATGACGTAAGTGACAGTCGTATTCTTAAGACTAGAATATTAGTTATGTAACATTACTCCCTCCAAAAAGGAAAGCTCAATATCCGAAACGTGCCGGAGGTTTACGTCGTCGTGTGGAACGACGTGGTGCCTCATTTGATGCCGCAGATGTTGAGGGTTGAGACTCCCTATGTTCAAGATCCTGTTGAGCGTTAGGAGACCCAGCTGATTTGTCTCCGTGTCCATTTGATAAGCTTTGTTGCGTAATTTAAGTTGATGCACCAGGTTGATAGGTCAACGTGTCCGGTAAAGCATGATCATTGACGACGTAGAAAAAATTTTTTTTTAAATTAATTTTTTTTTTGTATGGGAGAAAATACATTAAGTACATTTATTTGAAATTAAATAGAACTGAAGCGCTGGTGCTTACATGAGCTATTGTACCATACACGGCGAAGATGACACACAGATCATGCACCTTAATTATGAAATTGAAATTATTCTAGTTTGAATTTGAAATTATTTCCACTCCATATTAAAACCTACAGATCCCTCTTTATTATTTGTAAAATCAAAACATCTAGATACCTTAATTATAGCATTGCTTATACATCATTAAAAGTTAAATGACACGTTGAAGTAACACAATTTATTATATTTTCCTTTGAGAATATACTGTTGTAAAAAGATCTGATAAAACGTGAATAGGACACTATTTGGACCTCCAAATTCCTATAACGTGTTAACTATCCGCGTTCTGCGGAAGCCAACGTTATAAATGTTCTATTATAACAATTCACACGGGACCCGTTATAGAGATCTAAAGCGAATCATTATTCATAGGATGTTAGTCATTAAATTGCTCTGTGCGAACGTTATCACATCGATTACGGTGAGCTACGACAACCATGTCACTGTGTCATCTTTTCTTTTGTTTTTTTTCCCCTATTCCTCGTATCTATTTGGTTCTTGTTTATTTTTGTGTAACATCTAAATTATGTATATTTGTAATTTTATTAGAATTTATTTTAGAATTATTTTATCTATCCCTTTATCACCTTGAGCATGCCGTCCTATCCTATAATTAAAATTTAATTTAGTTTGTATAATAGTACTCCTTTTTATAATGTATAATCACAATGCAATTTTGTAGTTATACATTACCTTTCTGACAGTCTCACCGCTAAGAACTATTGATCTAACAGAGATATACTAGACCCTAGCAACTATATGCGTTAGATAAATACTTCTAGTTCAATTAGTCAATTCATTTGTTACTGTTAGATTAGCACTAAAATAGTAGCGGTCATTTGACCAAAAATAAACTTGAATATTTTGATTTGAGTGACTTATATATTGCAAGTACATTTATTTGAGGTTCGCATTTTCTGAAGTAGATTAATTTACATGTCTTCCGATGAATAGAGGTAGATATAGTATACTGTGGGCTTATCACGAATTTTAGTCTGGCTTTCGAATCGAGTTCGCTTCAAGCGATTTGCATGGAAATTTGAGCAGCGCCACCGCGTACGGATTTGGAACTACAATATTTTAGATACTTTTTGTTAATTTTCGAACGTCTCGATCTTTCGTTCATTTGATAGATTGCTGGAGCTCGTAGTCGTTAGTAAAAATTCATGATCCCGATTGCTAACGGATCCGTTTTACTTGTGACAGCTCGATTCGAAAGCCAGACTAAATTCGTGATAAGCCTACTGATCACAGTTTTTAAATAATACCTACTACAAGTGTTAATTCTTGAGGTAACCCTTAAGTGTGCCCATAACGAATAAGAATGCCCCGTCTACATATATGTCATAGAAAAAACCTACTTTTCATCAGTATATGATCCCTTTATAAATCATAAAAGCAATAGAAAAGTCTGAGGGTACACACCCAATTAAAAAAGTTCTCCACACGACATAAAAATAATAGAAAAAAAAAACAGGAGTTATTAGCAGAAAATTTCAAAGCCCCTAATTTTTTACCGATTTTGGGAAGGCTATCCATGTTGTAAATGAGATTTTTTAATATGTATTATGTGAATATATAAGAGAAATACTACTATATTGAAGCTAAAGTCAATCGCAATTGTCAATTGTTATGTAGACAATTGAAGCGATCGTCAATTGATTGACGGTTTGACCCATGAGCAAGAGAGACTGATAGCGCAAAGAAATTCCGTCGATTAGTACTGAAATAGTCCTTTTACCTATTTGCTAATTATGCAGCGCTTAGTTTTGTTTTGTTTTTTATTTTTTTATCAATATTTTAAATTAAGTATGTCAAATTATTTACATGAAATATATAGTATTTTTGTCCTTATAATTTGTATGAAATTATGGGATGGAATTTGTAGGACTATAATAGTTGTAAATTCAAGAATAGACCTTGCGAAGGTCTTGTTAACCCCTATACCCTTTTAAGCAAAAGTGAAGCGAGTAGTGGATATTTGCATAGTCTACTTCTAATTGGATACCATCTGAGGGCGGCAATACACTGGGGAAACGAGAGCTTACACATAACTATGTATGTGTCCCTTAGGGTTGTCACTAAGGCATATTCTAAAACAATTAAAAGTATTATATTAATCTTCTTTTGTGCATGAAAATATTAATTCGAGTTTTTAGTGTAACTAGGTACCGTCTGATGTTAAACAAAAGCGCGAGAGTAGAAAAACAATTGAAAGAGGTGGTACTACTCGACCGATAGACTGGGCTAATATACACACTCAGTATATTTATTCAATGTATTTATCTATGTCATAGTAAAATAAGATAATGGTTGACACTGATTATATTCGTCCGGCAGTTGGAGGTGTTATTAAAAAAAAGACACAAGTTACTCATAAGAGGTTTTTTATTGAATTTGTTTATTTTAATCTTAAAATACATATTCAACTTACAAGGTTGCTATTATATCGATTTTATTGTTATGATTTGTCGCTTATTATCTACTAAGATTTCTCTAATAAGACTAATTCTTCTAAGAGTATAGTATTACGTCCTGTTCACATGACATAACTCATTTAAAATATTTTTCTTATATTTATAAATTTCAATTGATTTGTCTTGCTCATATACTATATATGTGCAACGTTACTATAATATTCTTCTGTGCCAACCCTAACGTAACATCTCACTTGAAGCATTAATTTGCATTATAAGTTTACAACGGTGCAAGCCCTTATAAAACTTCTTAATAGACAAGAATATGTCTCATAAAAAATAATTTTCACATAAAATATTTAGTAAATTTATTATACAAAAATATTTTACAATAAATACGACAAATAATATTATTCGAATTTTCGAATCCCTAAAAAACTTTCAGCCAGTACCAATGTAACTTTCATGTATGATATATAAGTACCAGCTTAGTATAGTAATAATAATAATAATAATCAAATATTGAAGTTTCTTAGGGCGTTATATAATATTTAACGCGTCAGAATATTACATGATCTCGTGTTAGACTCCTGTTAGAAAAAAGTTATTGTAGATATCATATTATAGTAAGATAGGCATTTGTTTCTCTCACAATGCAGAATGTATTATTGAACAATGTATAGTTATATATTTATAGACTGGTCTAGACGCTTTAATAAACATATATGTATTATTATTTCAACGTTTCAGTCATTATGCAGTTATTGCGGTGTTCGCATGGTTACGACTTGTGTTGGTGAGTACAAATTGTGTTTTTAACGCGCTCAGGTGTGTCTGTAAAAAATTAGCAAGATTTATACATATTTTTATAAATTTTAATTTTTTTTTAGACAGTGAAGTCTTACACTGACACAAATATGAAATATCCAGTTTAAGTGTAGTGTAAAATTACGAAGATTTTAGTTAAAGGCTAAGACGATAAATTAAAACCAATCTCTTACCAGATAATTTGAAGGCTGTGTAAATCAATCCGAAGCGAGTTTTCATTTGGAAAGCTTAAAGCGCCACTGTCTCAATGAAAATGGCTCCCAGTTCATTAATTATAGAGTCTTAAGGCAATATTTATTTAGAAAGGGGTGTGATTATTCGCTTTGTTTTAAAATGCATATTAAAAATGTTCGAAGGTTTCTTTAAGTTCATAGTCAATTGATTTACTCAGAGCATTAATTTTGCTTTGAAAAACTATTCCTCTAACATACAATATACCAACAAGTCGTGTTTAAGGAGAGTCAAATCAAACTCGAATCAGAGGGGGCTATTCCTTGCATATCTGTGATAGCATTTGTTTCCGCTAAATGACGTTACATGTCAAGCTACTATAAAAAGACAAAATGAATTATTTTTAAAAATAATACGTAATTAATGTTTATATTTATTTTTTAACTGCTAAGTATCTATTAAAATGTCGTTACAAAATATTACAGTCCTATTAAATCTGCAAAAGAAATTACATTAACACGAATTTGTATAGAAAAACCATCAAATCATTAAGAAATCGAATAGTAAATGACTAATCACATTTTTTTCTTGGATTTGCAAATAACTTCTAACTGGGGCGAGAAAACCAAAGAAAGGGTTAGATTCTAATTCGACCCTATGATTTTGTTTTAAACAAATATATGGGCCGAATGTATTCGAATGTATTGGTGACTCCAGAAGCCCACTTTTTTGTCGTCATCGGCATATATCTGCATTTTGTTTTATGTCAACTAGTGTTAGAGTAAAGACAACTGTAACCACAGGAAAATGTCTGCACGTGGCAGTATATCGGTTTGTTGAGACCACTGGTTACTAGTTAGTGTAGAGGAATAAATTTTTAGGAAGAAGAACCTAATATACAAGTATTTGTGTAAGATAAGCGCGTATATATAATAAAAATACCAAATGCGTCTAACCCCTTTAATAGTTGACGGCAAACTGAGTAACTACACTCAATACATTACAATATGTACCTAAAATCAGCATTAATTACGAGTTTGTACTGTAAATATAGATATTACATATTTTTAAAAAATGCACATATGTTTTAGTTGTCTCTATTTTAAAATTATTAGTATTAATATTATAATTATTGTGGTCCGAATTTATCGGTTGAATCGGAACAGCGAACGACAGAGAAAGGACAAACGATCCATCAATGTTTCAGCTGAATTTTTGGCCCCTTTAGAATTCATTACAGAATATTGTAAAGGTGTAATTTTTCACGATATCATTATATTGAGACGCACCTATTCAGTTATTTCCGAACAAACATTTTTCTTTAACAAAAACTTGGCGTTTATTAATGAGCTTTCTATAATGACATTATTTGATGGG
Source organism: Tineola bisselliella (assembly GCA_028551675.1). NCBI lineage: Eukaryota > Metazoa > Arthropoda > Insecta > Lepidoptera > Tineidae > Tineola > Tineola bisselliella. Next base: position 60,678 of record JAPWLS010002327.1, read on the forward strand.
TTTTTATATGTTATTGTAGTTAGGTCTTTGAACGATCTAGGACGTTCTAATTATACTTACTTGATCATAAACAGGTCATATGATTTTTTATACCAAATTGTAGGTACTTGATCTACGACAGAGATGGCGAATCAATGACATGGGACAAGCGGAATAATTCAAGTTTTCACTTTTATTTAAGGTGACGTATATATGTATGAAAGAGATCGATATATTTTGTAATTTCTTAATTAACTGAAGCGTTTTGAGACTTGATTGAGATTCTAGGAAAATGAAAAGCATATTAAAATTCGCTTATGATATTTATAAAGAAACGAATCATAGTTGGCCACATTTGAAATATCTTAATAATTCAAATGTAAGTAGATAACAACAAAATTTATTATACATTTACTAAATTCAACCCTCTATACGATTCACATTTTTATATCTTAAGAAATTAAGTCTAAAACAGCTTGCAGTTTAAGAAAATTTGTTTAGCTTGAAAGTTTACAGAGTTAGTTCTAGGAATAACAGATTGTGCGATAAATTTTCCCTCACAATAGAGATGGTCTAGGATTTCCGAGGATATATTTTCAGTACATACAAGCTATTGTATTGTATTTATGATTTGTTTCTTTATTTGGCTGTTTAGGATAATTTGCAGATGCAGGTAGTTGTAACTGGATGTTGAAGTTCATTCAACATTGCACTGCAGCCCGATGTATAAGAACACTTTGTGAATTGCTAAGTTGGATACTGGTTCTCTACGGCAGCAGTTCCCTCAGTTATGCTAATCTGTAAAAAACAAATGCGTATATAATTTAGTACGTCAGTAAGCTGTAAGAGGGCGCGCGGCATTTATCAATGAGTCTTTTATTCCATCAGCACTGTTAAAAACTTTTTTGGAAGCGTCAATGCTTAGAATTATATTTATTAATTTATTAATATTTAAAACTAGCTGTTGCCCGCGGCTTCGCTCCCGTTAAGAAGTATTATTATTAATTAGGTATAGTTTTTGCGGCTTTATTTTTGTTTAGCGTGTGTAAAAACGTCTTCATCATAGTAACTCCAATCTTTAATTTCAGTTCAATCAGTCGAAAATCTAATAAGATTTATACAAACTTTCACCCCCTATTTTATCCCCTTGGGGGTGGAATTGATCAAAATCCTTTCTTAGCGGATGCCTACGTAATAACATCTACCTGCATGCCAAATTTCAGCCCGATCCGTCCAGTGGTTTGAGCTGTGCGTTGATAGATCACTAAGTCAGTCAGTCAGTCAGTCACCTTTGAGTTTTATTTCAGTTCAATCAGTCGAAAATCTAATAAGATTTATACAAACTTTCACCCCCTATTTTATCCCCTTGGGGGTGGAATTGATCAAAATCCTTTCTTAGCGGATGTCTACGTAATAACATCTACCTGCATGCCAAATTTCAGCCCGATCCGTCCAGTGGTTTGGGCTGTGCGTTGATAGATCACTAAGTCAGTCAGTCAGTCAGTCACCTTTGAGTTTTATATATATAGATAGAGATAGATAAGAACAATAAACGATTCTAAGTACATATTTTACTCCTATTGAATTTATCTAAATTATCAGGCGTTATAGGTATATTTATAAACTATATTTGAACTACCGTTTCATATATGCATATACCAGGGGTAGCCAAGCTCCGTGATAGTCCAAGGCATTTATCAAAATCTGAAATTTTTTCGAGCCGCAAATAAATAAGGTATGCAAAAAAGGTATTAAAAAACCTTGCACTTAGACTTCATATTAATTAGTTGTCAGCAATTTAAAATACATTTTGAAACACATACGGAACTAAATATATATTTTTTTTAAATATAATAGCACAAAAATGAAAAGGTAACACGGGTACATTTATCGAGGCCCCCCTGGTATACTATATATACCTACTGAATTCTATATGAAGAAAAACTTTAAAAGAATTACATTTGAAGAAACTTATTATAGATTAAATATTTGAAACAGTTTCTAAATAATGATTACATTGTAATACAATGTAATATTAATACGATTGGATGTTACTGGAATCGATATATCATTTTTTATTGGGTACGTCAAAGTGGTAGATACGATCTATAGAATAAATGAAACGATTGGATATATAGGTATACTAGCAACTGAACGGACACTGAATTGACGGTCGTAGTATGAACTTAATATGGAAGTATGGTTTCTATATAAAATTATTTGTTAAGTAATATTCTCTTATAATTATATCTCAATAAAAACACTTTTATAAGTTTCAGTTTACAAGTCCCGCCACCATAACGGACACATTTTATTACCATTTCATTATTTTAAGTGCCTCTGAAGATGTCACATAATGATGTGATCAATCCACCCACACACAATTGTTTTAGGTATGCTTCCGATGTTAGATGTTGTTGTCGCGCTACAAAATGTCGCTTTGAACCTTTATCATGTTTATGTAAGCATAGCAATAAGATTGAAGTTCAAATGTTCAACCCTTTGACGTAGGCAGACTATATATAAAGCGCCTGAAAAATAATGAAATAGACCTAATTATCTTTTTAATAAGCCGTCTAATGTTTGCTTTTGAAACCAGAAGAGAGATCATTAATCAAAAATATTCGACTGTCGATCTTATGTTGTGTGAAAATAAAATCCTTTTAATGGACTATGTTATGCTATACTAAACCAATTATTATTTATTTATTTATCAAAGCGTAATTACGTTATATTTACTTACAAGTTGCGGTTAATAACACATCAATAATCAGAGAAACATATCCTTTTAACTTGCATTCTAATTATGACTACGATATGTTAAAACATATTAAAACTATTAATAATATACTAACAATAAAACAATACGAAAATATAAGAAACATTAGTTATATACTTTATACATATAATACACGTATATAGGGCTTTTATATTTGATGATATAAAGATTATTGATACTATTAATACTTATTTTTATACAATATCTCTCACTTTGACAGTACAAAACAATACATATTATAAATAATATTAATAATAAAGATGCAGAATTTTCTTTATATGTAAAAACCGAATTTAATTCATTAATTAGTTTAATGAGAACACAAGCTTACATAAAAACAAAAATCTTATGTATAATGTACCTATTCATTAAATAAAAAAATAGAATAATGTAATATATTGCATAAAACCATCCATCATTTAAGATAGCTTTTCAATCGATACTTTGAATCATTTTTCACTAAGAGTTTTCATGACGTGGCTAATGAAAGTTACCTGTACATAACAAAAAGGTAATTTTTCATCTTGAAATTTTTTATTATATTAATTATTGTAACAAGTAACGTAATGCTGTAAATAAGATCCTAGTTAACGTAAAATGTCTATCTAAATCTATACTAATATAATAAAGAGGAAACATTTAATTGTTTGTTTGTATGTATTGAATAGGCTCCGAAACTACTGGACCGATTTGAAAAATTATTTTACCATTACAATTCTACATTATTCCTGATGAACATAAACTATAGAATATTTTCAAAAACTCGGATGAAAATTTCAACAATGTAACTCAAAATTTGAAAAAAAATACAAAAAAAAAATCATTATATTGCGTACGCTGCGGAAATTATTGATAATAGAGCAAAGTGATGTACTACTGTTTTATAGAGGACATCAACATCTACAAAAAAGTCAGCGACACCACACCATATGTCTAACTATTACAGTTATATCACAATAACTACTTTTTCATGTTAAAATTTAAACTTCATAGTACTTTATATCTTCATCACTACGCGAATGAAGTCGCTGGCAACAGCTAATAGTTAATATAATTGTATTATCAGTAATATAAGAATCCTGGGAGCTAGAAAGAAAAGTGTAATGGTGGAAGGAGCGCAGATATATGATTTGCCGTTTATTATTACTAACAATAAAAAGGAGTTAAAAAAACATATAATGAGAGACGAGAGTCTTGTAAGCGTTGTATATACCATCTTTGAGATTCTAGGTAGGTGTACATACGTGTTTACAAATTTCATATAAGTGAATCACTCAATCAAGTATAAAATATCTTAAACCTTAATAAAGTTAGTTAATAAGCAAGCATAGTGGTGGTGATTAAAAATTTCAAATATTTATTAAAGTTGATTATTTGAATAGTAACTGTTTTATTAATGCGGGTTGAATTTTGTTGGCAACTACGAAAGTTTTATAAAAGTTCTGAAAGATATTTTATTATTTATTAAGTTATCGTAAACTTTTACTGATTAAAAATAGCTTATAATGTTTCTTTGTGGGTAATAAAATTGTTTTGATTTAATATTTGAATAATAGCGTTGCTAGGTAACCAAAGGCCCTGGGGCAAAAAATAAACTAGAGCCCCAACTAAATCATATACTAAACCAGGAATACAGGGGAGTTCTCCGCAAGTTTCAAACAAGATGTATTATAACAAGTGTATTTATTGTGTATATAGCTAGACCAGAGTTCCCCACACTTTTTTGTGTCGTAGACCCCTTACCATGCTTTTTCCGTGTTGGGTAGACCCCCTATTTTTGATATTATAAGATAGTATGATGTAAGTAAATAGGTACTATCAGTGTATGTGTTGAGATCCACTATCGTGGACCCCCAAATTTTTTTTCGCTGACGTAGACCCCTTGCAGGTTATCATAGTCGATGTAAACCACTTTGGGAATCACTGAGCTAGACTATGTTATATTAAGTTATATTAATGTTAATAAATATACACATACAAATACAAACAATATATAAATTGATTTTAAAAATAAACGTTTTATTTATTTATTTATTCAGATTTATTGACATTCGTTCTCACGGTAAGACATAATCTGTTGAAATTAAATTATTTTAAAAAACGAAACTTCAAAATTGATATATAACAATGGCTTTTTAATCAAATTTAGTAGTAGTTCGTATTGCATAAAACCATCCATATAGAAACGTACGTGAGCATCTTACAAAGCGGTCTACTGGAACTTATTCCTGGACGTGTCTGCCGAATTTTAATAAATTTTAAATCTTCAACTACAGTTAGTACATCATTTCCAGTAATTTTAATTGGTGGCCTGGCCCAGAGCGTACTATACTACTATATACCTAGTTGGAGTTGGGGCATTTTTTACACGTGTGTGTTTTGAAGTATAAAATTGTTCCTTTATTAAATACTAGCTTTTATCCGCGGTTTCGCTCGCATTTAAGTCATTAAATAAGTATCAGAGATAATTTCAATAGAACTAATTCAATATGATTCCAAACAGCTGAAACTATAGTCAGTTGGAAACTATAATAAAAAATAATTTATTTATTTTTAATAAAAAAGTATTTTATGTTACTTCTAGTACCTCCAAAAATATGTGTACAAAGTTTCATGATGATCAGTTAAGTAATAAACAAAATTCTTTCAACTACGTCAGTACTCATTCGTATTATTAAAATGGAAAATGGAAGAGAGCTTATCTTCGCTCATGGATTAGACTCCTAACCTAACCTAACATAAATTTATGAAACTAATAATATCAGATTTTACTAAAAATACAAAGTTAAAACCACAAATTAAGATAAGGTCGTGTTACGAAACGTGCTAAAAGCTATTTCAGTCAGTAATTACATTTTACTAAACAGCTTTCAGAAACTTTTATTAGATGAGAGGGTTCGGTGCGAAAACTGTGAGATTCCAGACGTTTTCAGTTACTCAAAAGTTTGGGGCTGTATTGCATGGACAAAGTTGATCTTATAGTAAATAGTTGGTCATAGCTCCGACATTGTCACTTGACTGTTCGTCTCGATCACATCATACTATATTGTAGAACCCATCATTTGTACTATATATGCGGTTAAGGAAAAACGTATAGTTAGCGACTAACTATAGTAATGCCCCGCTTTACGCGAGGGATTCGTTCCGGAAAAAATCGCGTTAACTGAAATTCCCGCGACCATAGAGAAGTTGATGACTACATTATGTTTATACGCACTCTTTCGCGTAATTTAATAATAAATTTGAATTTCGCTTTATAGTAAAACCGCGCATAACGGGGTCGCGTAAAGCGGGGTATTACTGTACCAGCATTAAGTGTAATAAGTAACAAAGTATAGTAATGATTTAAATCTATTACGTTAACTTAGTACTTGTTTTACCAAGGCCTTAAAGCAGTTCTCTTCGTTTTCAAACATCAGAAGAAGTACGATGTCATCTCTCCTTTACACTAATATGAAAAAGTAATATATATTTTTTTATACACATAAGTGAAAATCTGTGTTGCAGAGAGAGTGACCAACAGTGTCGTTACGCGTTGAATTACTTAATTCGCTAACGACCACATGGAGATAATAAAGCCTAATGTTACTTCCTTGTATCCTAAAAGTTTAGCAACGATAAAACCTTGGTTATACGAGAATTGTTAAGGTAAATTAGAAGTTATGAGTTTTCGGAGTAAGCCTGCTGTGATTGTAAATTTTCAACCTTTTAGTGTAAGGGGGCATTTTCTTGGTTGTGTTCATATGATAATTCAACCGAAGATTGGATTTCGATTTTAAAACACAAAACTTCGATATAATTCCCCAGATGGCGCTGTATAGACGTATATCACAAACTAAATATTTCTTCATAAAGTTAACATATATACCAGCGGCTTAGTGACACGTTTTTTTAAGTTATTAAGTTTTCGACAACCACGATTGCTCGCGGATTAAAACACAGAAATAAGCCGCATAAAGTCTATTAAATTTATAATGACTTTTTTATAAACCATAAAATGATTTAGTATCATATCAAAGATTTGTAAAATAATTTGTAAATGTCTCAACTTAAAACGTAAAGTGATTACGTCATCTTGAGTCCTTCCAGTGCTTGGTTTGTGTTAACAAAAGGCTTTAGATGCTATGTAAACTTTGGAGCTTGGCCAAGCTTAATAGTAAGTAATCGTCAGTTGAATTTAAAAATGATATTTATAGTCACAACTTATAAAAAAAAACAGAAAGATTGAGTATTGAACTGGACACAACGTTTTTTTTCAATTTGAGGTTATCTCAAAAGTGAACACCTTGTATATAGTCTTGTCCTTGTATATAGGCTTTAAAACCGTCGCATTTTTTAAAATGTATATATTATCTTTTTTTTTATTGATAGCTCAGCATATGACCACACTCTGCCTGATGTTAAGCTAGAGTGCGGTCCATGAGTGGAGTCAACTGTTACTACGGACAAATGTCCGCGCGCAGCAGTAGACTCCACTATGCCGGCTTGAGGAGACGAGTGTGCTCTGTCCAAATTGACAGGGCACACTCCTCTCGTTATCCCGGCTACTTCCAAGCTGATCCCGAAACGCGACTAGGTTTTCTTTTTTCTGTTTTTTTTTACATAAGTACACTCTATACATGTGACTGTTAGTGTAAATAGTAAAAATGTTTATTCGCAAACTTAATAGTGTAGTAAAAATAAAGTGTTGTTGTTTCTCGTAAATGGATGTTTATTGAGATTTATAAGAAGCTTTGTGCGTGAAATAAATGTAGATTTAGTTGATTATTTTAAAAATTTATATAAAATTGTCTTTTGTTTACAATTTCTTTACAATAATTTATACTATACTTTAATTATTCAGGGTATGTACCTAATATATATTTATTTCAATATATAAATATTTAAAAAGAACAATTCATAACAATAACGAATACATACGTACATAATTTAAGCTTTATTAATTAACTTATAACATCTATGAGTCGACTATCTACGTTAGGGTTTAATTTTAAATATTAACTTATTCGACATTATTTAGCATGTAGAGTTGATATTATAGTAGTAACAGGATTTGGGAAATATGTGATACTTACTTACTTACTTACTACTCTTAATTAAACATATTTTTGGCAAACAAATGAATTTGAATTTCCTAAACTAGCGATGGCAAACCAATGGCACGCGACACAATATTTTGGGCACGTCACTCATCAGAAATTCAATATGTTTTAAGAAAAAAAACACACTATTTTTACATTAATTTAAATTATGCGTGTATTTAAATATTGCAACATACTTATATAGTAAATTAAAAGTTTTGAGTTTTTCCAATAATCACAAAATATCAAAATTATTTGATGGCACGTCTATGACATCATTCAACATTTCTTTAGAAAAATTGGCACGTTAATGCATAAAGGTTCACCTGTTATGTCTTAAATGAACAAAAAATGACTACGTCGATAAATTTGGACTACAGCAGTGATTCCTATACACGCCTGTAGATGGCGTTGTCTATTGTAGCAAAACTTACATTGCAACTAATAAGAACATTTATGTAAACATTCCCAGTAACTCATATATTCAACTAGCTAGATCATAACATCAGGTAGGCAAGTTAATATAGAATGACATTCATATCACATTCTTTTGTTTTATATTGACAGAATAGAATATTAATGAAACGGTCGCATACAGTCATGCTACATAGATGGTTGGGTTTAATGTTGTCGCGCCGTCCGTTATTACAAAGATAATTAACCTTTGGTTAAGATATAAGACTAAAAGGGCGGGTTATTAAAATTCTTAGCCGTTAATCTATTTTATTATACGTCAAATATACGTATACAGATGAAGATTAATTTAAATTAAAACGTAAACATTTAAAAGATAATTATTATTTCAAAAAACTGACCATTCATAAATAATAATAAAAACTCATAAAATAGTTTAGACTTAGAAGAAAAATTTAATGAAAATTAATTGGACCTAATATTGATGATTGTAAAAATTGATGCATCGTATTATAACAAGTTAACATATCACCCGAGTCGACATGTCGTGTTGTTGGACTTTGGTCAGGACTGTCTTCCTTTTAGGTTCCCACTTAACAAATTCCTTAACGAGATCCTATTACTGCTTCAGTTAGCAAAATCAGTTTTGCTTATACAATAATAGGTCATTTAAAGTCTATACAATAGTCATAACGTAAATTAATTTCTATTAAGCATAAGATTTTGTACTTGTAATGTATATAGGATTTGGCGTTGCTAGGCAACGCCAGTCAACAAATAGTTATTAAAAGAATATGTTGATTCACTAAGTATTTGAATATTGTACAAGTTGATTCACTAAGTATTTGTTGACTGGCGTTGCCTAGCAACGCCAAATCCTATATACATTACACCTCCACTCTTATTAAATAAACACAAATAAACAAAAACAATAAACAACATTCTAGTACTGAAAAAATAATACAATGAAAACAAAAATTATGACTTACGAAGATAAATAATGAATGAAAAACACAAAAATATATCTATAATTGATATTACAATTACCAAAATGTGCTATAAATTTAAAACGAACCTACTCTAACTGAACTAACATACGTAAAGATATCAGTTGGCTAAAGTTCATAACATCAGTGTGAAGTTTTCAGAACTTTTAAACTCGCTAAAAGATTGATCGTGAACCTCTGAATTTGTTGGCGTTGGCAATAAAGTATTATAGTTTGAACTTTGACACCCATCTTAGAGTTAGGCTATATCTCACATACTTATTAATATGAAAACTATCATTCATCGAAGGAAGAAAATGTACAATCAATTAAAATAATAATAACTAAATTAGACTACTATAAATTATTATATATAATAAAATACTGCACAAAATAAATTGATATGTACACAAAAATACTTTTTAAATACAAATGTCTAAGAGCTAAGCACTTTTTAGTATCTCTAAGGGAGATTGTATCGCTGAGTTGAAATTTCCGAACGTAAATATTTCTTAACAGGATAGCTATAACAAATTGATTGATTGCGCTAATCATTGCACCAAAGAGGCATAATATTTCTTAACACTAGAAAGACCAGCGCCGTCAATTTGACGGCACGGCGATTTCATTCTTAAATATTTTACAAACTATGTTTTTGTTTCTTTTCGTATTTTACTACTTTTCCTAATTTGTTATTGTCAGCTTAAATCTATGTAAAAAACCATTATTATATTTGTGGTATATGAGATTCCTTTACGTCAATGTGACGGCAGCGATATTCTTATAGTAAACAAAATTGACGGCTGCGGTCTTTAAAGGTATAGTATGCAGCCCGACACTTCTAGTGTTAAAGATATTTACTAAATGAACATGTGTACATATTAATTTCAAGTTTTACATTACGCTGTACATTGCATCTAATTTTAGTTGTTTAATAATATTATACGAGTACATTGCTGGCTTTGTATAATACTATAAACAACATTAAGCAAATGTTTCTCCAGGTGTAACATTCGTACTTCTAAATGGGCAGGGTTAATGCTTAACAATCTTATCTTCATACAACGACAAATATTCTAGCAAACGCTTGCTCAAATTTAACATTTGATGACGTAGAGGTAGGAGAGAGCTTAGAATCTGAGTTCGCAGTTCACGCATAATTACAAACCACAGGCAATACTACTTGCAATATACATGCGCTTCCAAGTTCGTCTACAAACTATACCAGAATATAGACGTCAGTGGAGTTGACGCCATTCAAAAAGTTATCAGCATGCGTTGAGATATTCATGGTTATGTTATATGTTTTTGTCATAAAATGCACAGGTTTGGTCAAAGAATGGACAGTCATCTTTAAATCATTAGGTAAATTTTACTATAAATATTATTTTAGTAGTATATGTATATTAGTAGTATAGTAGTATCGTTTTTTTTGTATAGAATGTTATTATTATTATTAAATAAAAGAATGAAAATAAAATTAATAATTTTAATTAATAATTTAAATAATTTTAAATAATTTAAAATAACTTTGCAAATTTTAAATTGTTTTCTAGTTATTTCAGTAATTTAAATCTAAATGAATTTAAAACAAATAAATAATAGAATCGTCTCCATGGCTCCCTATAATCAGTAAAACATTAACATTCACAAATCCTAGTTCGCGAGTGTGCCCCGGCCACGCCTGGTGCAAGTCGTTTGCATACGTTTAGTTAATTGTTACTTACTACAGGCACGTTTTGAAACTACCCGCTCTGTCTCTTCTAACTTTGCCTATCTACTCTCTGTGTGGCAGATGTATTCTATTGCTAGTTGCTACACTCCATTGTGCTAATATTGTTTACAGACGAACAAGTCATTGTCTACTATTATTTATTTGACATATTATTGTAGAGTATATATGAATGCATTTTTATTAATTACTCTAATGCCATTTGAAACTGAAATAACAATTGCAATGTTAAAAACAGTTGAAAATTTTCCCACATTTTTCTTTAAACACGGGCAAATTAAACGTTGTTAAAGATGTCATTCATTTGTTTTTTTTTAATTCATATGTATTTAAAGTATGTCTATATATACATATATGTATTAATTAGTATATTACATTTTTTCAATGTTTCCCAATACCATGCAATCCTATTTCGTATCTGTCCTAATAGCTTGTCTTACTTCATCATACTTGTGTATAAATAACTGTCAGTGAAGCTCCAATTATTCCTCAGATCTATTGTCTCTTGTTGCAGTACAAAGGAATACAATATCGATTCTGTTGGAGTAGTTGTCGGTTACGGCAGCATTCAGAGACGGATTTTCATTATATATGTTTTAAAAACAATCCTACTAGTATCGATCAATTCTGCAACAAGAAATAATAGAATAATAGAATTCCAATTTTAAAATAAATATATAAGCTTAGCTGTTTTCTTTTGTTTAATTACATTGTTTTTATATACAGAGAGTCGTATCTTCAAATCAATGTAGTTACTGCTTTCAAATATTTCCTTGTGGTTACGATTTCCTTTCATAAACCGCATACTTAGTCGGATATGAGTTAGACAGACTACTAGTGTTACAAAGAAATTCAGTCGAAAGTTTAGAGCCGAAAATGTGGTATTTATTTATTTATTACTTAATAATACAGTAAAATAATACAAGTAAGTGAGTAAAGAGATGGCGGTCTTATCGCTAAGAAGCGATCTCTTCCAGGCAACCAACTTTGAAAATGTAGAGCAATGCAGAAGAGAAATAGCGGGAGTTATAAATAGATACAAATATAGATAAACATTTGAACTACACACAATACATACCATGTTACATAGATACATACATAAGATAATAATGACAATAATAATACTATAATACACATATGTACATAAATACTAGGAAGAGAGATATTATTATTTTAAAGATTTCTTAAAGATTGGAAGAGAAGGAGCATTGCGCAGGTTAGAGGGTAAATCATTCCACAAGGAGACAGCTTTTAAAGTGAAGGATTTAGAATAAAGAGTAGAAGAATTTGAAGGAGTGCTAAGAATGAGCTATCTACATATTATTATATATATAGTATCTATCGTTAGTAGTCTCCCATAGTTATTCTTTAGTATTAAAAGTTCTTTAACATCAAAATTTCCCTAATGTTTTCTATTCATTCTATAAAACGTTAAAAACAATTAATTTAAACTATCTGTTAAACGACACGAAAACTATTATTATACGATCGATTTCAAATGAATGCCCAACGAATAGTTTATTTTTGTTCCGATTGACCTCGCATTTGTTATTCTTGTACATTTTTAAAACAAATTCCTAATATAGTAATTTAAAAATGTTAAGGCATAAATAAAAGCGATCCATAAAAGGAGATCACTGCTGCTACCACAGATAAATGTTACTTCTATTGTGTCGACTTGAAAATGCGAATCACCATAATGTATGTAATTAATAATAATCTGATATATAAACAGATACAATATTTGAAAATACCAATATCATTTTCGTAATAAATTCAAATCGAAACAGAATCGAGTATTCAAAAACAAGAATAGATGCCTAAATTGTAAACGATCAGGGAGGTTTCTCTATAATTAATAACAAAACTTAATGTGTAGGTATTTAAACGTGACAAATTAATGTTTTATGAATTACCCTTTCTCAGGTGACATCAATTACTGCTTTTTTATCCATAGATATATATTTTTTATATCAACACTGTACAGCCTTGCCTTTTGTAGTTCAAGTACTAATTTTAAAGAATATATCAATAGCTATAGAATAAAAATCTAATTAAACAATTAACCTTGAAAATTAAAAGGTTTTATTCGTGTAATTCAGTTTCAGGTGGGAAATTAGTTTTAGCCAATGACTAGCACTTATTTAGTCATGTGGGGCCTAATTCTTGAACGCTCGCTTTTTAGCCAATACATTTCGTTTGTTAAACCAGAGCGCTGTCCATGAGTGGAAACTATTGCTATAACAAGACAAAAGTAGTCTATAATAATAATAAATTCTTTATTGTACCAAAAATTACAAAAGGCAAACTTAATGCTTAATAAACTTTATTTATTTTATACAACGTTTAGATTAACAAACTTCTCCCATTATATCTGCCTACTTCCGATCTGTACCTCTTTCAAAATTTCTTCACAGGTATACGAGTATATTTAAAAGTACGAAGTACTACCAACTTACATCACTTTGCAGACTATTAAATAGTAGCCATTCGGGAGATTTGAACAGGAAGTATATTTTTTACAGTCCAGTGGGCTTATCACGAATTTAGTCTGGCTTTCGAATCGAGCTGTCACAAGTAAAACGGATCCGTTAGCAATTGGGAACATGAATTTTTACTAACGACTAACGAGCACCAGCAATCTATCAAATGAACGAAAGATCGAGACGTTCGAAAATTAACAAAAAGTATCTAAAATATTGTAGTTCCAAATCCGCACGCGGTGGCGCTGCTCAAATTTCCATACAAATCGCTTGAAGCGAACTCGGTTCGATAGCCAGACTAAAATTCATGATAAGCCCACTGTTCACAACCAACGTTATTATTATTATTGTCATTGTGGTAGTTATTAAATTATACATCATACGAAAATAAAAATGAATTAATTCGTATAGTATAGTGTTAATAAAATAATTTCAAATAGACATAGAACTCGAGTGTACTAGAATTGGGCCTCGTGTTGCGAATACATAAATCTGCTGACTAACGACAGATAATTGACTCAAATGTTAACTTACTTATTATTCTGTGATCCTATTATTTCGTATTTTGGAACAAAATTAGGTTTTTTTTATAATTACTACAATTCTAATCGCTTTTTAGTTAATATTTATTTATTAGCTTATTAACAAAATTATGTTAACACTATAATGTAATGTAATTAATCGCTGTTATTACAAACTTAATAACTTAATAACAAAATTTCAATGACGGAATAGGACGGAATTACACGGACATTGTCAAAGTTACAATTGAACGTTTTGAGTCACGTAAAAATTGTACAATATGTAACATTACTGACTAATATACTTATCATTATTTTTATTTTGATAAATAATATGAAAGGCGAGCTCATTATAAAAATATATTATCAATTTTTCGTCCTAGATCGTCACGTCTAACTTTACTAATAAAAATAACTAAAATCGGTTAGATGCCTCAGTGAATAATTGTTCTAAAATTCATAGTAGACTTGCGTCAAAAACAAAAGAAACAAGTAGTGCGAGAAAGTTGCGCAGTCACAATTTCACCAGCTGAAGTATTTTAGCGTTAAAATCAGCGCTCAGCCTGAAACAATGTGGCACTGGGGACGCACAAATCTAACCTTTACAATGTACCAAACTTTGCACTTGTGCATTGGAATGAATAAACGGTTTACCATTAATCATAATAATAAATAATAAATACACATACATACATGCGATAGCCTGACTCCAAAAGGTATATAGTAGGTACTTAAACTAACCGGCATAATATTGACTCTTGATTTTGGCTCGACATCGATTGCTGGGACAACCATAGTCACATAGGAGTACAAAAAAATTATAACATTTAATAAGTTACCTTTACTTGAAGTAATATTGCTTCTTGAAAAATTCACGGTTTCCCACATTTTCCTATTAAACCCTTATCATATGATGTCAAATACAGAATGCTTTATCAAGGAGATACACTAAAGATGTGCTATATAGGTATATAATATATATGTTTAATGTTTATATAGCTATTATACCGCTACACACGCGAACATCCCCTCTAGTGTTGTTGACACGTTGCACTTTGTATAAATTTATAATAGGACTGGGGAAGCTAAATATAAAAAGGGAAAGCCTCACTCGAGTGCTTTAGTGCTATTCGAGTATTAAATTATTGATCCTATTCACCGAAAGTATCAATGTATTTTACGTATGTAACGATTACGTCAGTGACCAATAGATGGCGTTAGTAAGTTCCACATCTCACATGCTGCATTTTCAGCAAACGGTCTACTATATTAATAATATGAGTTGTTTTGTACACTATCGTAAAATTAAAGGAAAATAATTTGTGGTTTGAATTTTTTATATCTTTTTAAATCTTACCAAAATTACCAACGCAGCCGTTTACAAAATTAATGGCCTATCCGTACGAATCCGAACTTTAAATATTTTGAACGCTTTCAAACTCAAGGAGGTAACATATAAAAAAAAAAATGAAGAATAATATCTTGAAGTTTTTATTTTAGCTATATTTTGATATATCCTATATACCTCCGCTTGGTCATGAACAGAAATGCTTTGAAAAAATGTTTGCAGGTAGCTGTTGCTTTCGCCTATGCCAGCTTGCACACAGTGGCTACCAAATTGAATTTTTTAAATATAAATTTTAAGATAGTATATCATCATATTATATATGCAATAAGGTATAGCCACATATCGAATTACAATTAAAAAATAAAATAATAAATAGCAAGTCTCTCTGAGTATTAAGGCAGGGAGATCAAATCTAAATCTCTCGCATTTATCCAGTACGACCGATGGTTGGTCACTCCGGCGATTGATGCTCGTCCAGTGGTCGCCAAACTTTTTTTCCAAAAATATTACACTCATTTTTTTCAAGGGTCCGAAAAAGGGTTTCATTGGAGGCAATTTCTGAAGGTCAAATGCTAGTTTATTTGATGATTCGACTTATTGGTTGTGTTTTACAAACATTGGAGAGATGAATGTTTGTTCGCGAATTGATGGGGGTTCCGAACCTCTGGTCTGGGAGATGACAGATTTTATTGATTGTCAAGACAAGTTTACGATGATCGGGGGGCGAGAGGCGGCACCATTTCATTTTATAACTGGGGAATATTGCGAATGGATTGAAGTTTTTTTTCTTTTATTACCAATCCTTGCGAAGATTGTCCTGGAACATTGATGAATAGGCTGTTATTTTTGAAAAGTTGCGCTTGTTCGTCTTTTTTTTTATTAGATGTCAGTGTTGTTATACATGTTTATATACCTATATGAATGTGAATAATCGAAAATATGAGTTGTAGGAAACTCTTTATTGGTAATTTATGGGCCAATGCGATTTATTTAATTTTCTAAATTCTCATATCTTTTTCTTTTACAATTGAGATAGCTACTAGAGCGACATTGAGATGGTCACAATTGTGTTTGAAAGTCAAAAGTGCTCCGAAGTCAACTAACAGAGAATATTCAGTTAACTACAGTCAGTTGTACACAAATCCCTTCTAATTACACCCTAATAAATAATACAATGTAGGCGCGGTTCGAAAACATTATTCTTATTAATGAGGATAAATAAGTAATGTGTTCAACTGTAAGTGTTTAAAACCGTTCCCATTCATTATACTATTATTTTTATTTGTTAAAGTTAAATATAATTTTTTATTTTAGATCCTAAATTATAGCATAATAATGGTCTTTTACCTAAGTAAAAGTTTGAAAATAAACAAGTTAATGACGAAACTTGTAGAAGAAGAGTATGGAAAATATGAAATACCTAATATTAAAATATTATGCTTGTATATTTCTATTGAGTTAAATATATAGAGAAGACGTTAGGAACAATAATGTAACGCGGACAAATGTATAAAGATGGTTCATGAATGTCCTAAGGAATAATAAATGAGAAATAGACGCATCAAATACGAAAAATGGGAATCAGCTTTTGTTAGAAAGAGATAAATATACTTCTTTAGTTGCTATTCACATTAATATTATATAATAGATTGTTGAGCAAAGCGGACATCTGTACTTTACTAGTATACATTCAAAAACAACGTCCGGCTCCCTTGCAAGACTGTGGATGACTAAATAAATGCCGGGCAATTACCCTGTTTTATTGTTGCTATCTGTTTTTTTTCACCATTGAAAAAGTAGTCACGCGCTTTTCCACATATTTCGTTTAACATAACTTCTCTAGCATATTTAATTCAACGGTTGTTATTAAACTTTTTTTATTGAACTTTTATTTTATATAAAGAAAAAGTTTAGTTCTGATACATAAATTAGAAAGGCGTTGAAAAATATTATTTGAAAAACTAACATTTCCATTAGTATATTTGAAGGTCGATATTTATTATAATATGATTCTAATAACTTTTTAAATCGCGGTTTAGGTTCATAAAAAACTAAATTTAGAACAAAACTTCTTGTATTAGATTGAAATAGTATTTAAAACCGAGACTTAATAAAAGTTTTATTAAGGGATATTTTACGGTGTATTTTCCACGTTTATCCCCTCCACACTGCTTACCTTTAGAGGTATAGAAGGTCATAAATTGTTCACTTAATGAAGGAACGACTGACAGACAGGAAATTGGGTGCGTTAACCCTCAAATTAATCCTTTTTAATGCTCTCCCCACGTACTAGCCGTTTCAGGATTAAAATTATATGTCTTTTTCACATACGCAAATCTTGGGTCGATTTTAATATAATATGCATATGTAAATTTTATGATTACTTAATTATATTTTGTTTTGCTTATATATTGTCAGTTATCTTTTTATTTCTTCTTTTTCTATGATCAATGTTATATATTTAATATTTAGAATTACTGTTGACTTCGTTTCAATTGTTCAAAGAAATAAAACCTACACAAAAATGTATTGTATAATACAACCTTCATTGAATACAGCCTGTTGCTGACCATCTGTTGACAAACATTTTGAGTCAATCCAAATATTTCCACAGGTCAAATGTAATGGTACTTGTTGTAGTGTTGTATTTTAATCGATATATACTTTATTTATAGATATATTCACTAACTAGCATTTTAATAGAAAAATTCCTTACTATTTATTCATTAATATATTAAATACAATAAATTAACTCAGAATAAAACAGAACATGAAATTTCAATCAAATTTTCCCCAAGTTGCATCTTCGGTAAGCTATCGGGATTTTCTATAAAATAAATAGGTAAAGCCTGAAAGATGTCGGCCCATACGTCACTGGGAGACGGCGCACGACGATTGGTTGTTTAGATATAAAATAATAGTGGTGTCTAATAAAAGACATCGATTGAAGAGAGAACAGTTTAGAATTTAAAAATAAATAAAAGAAATTGGACGAATAAAAAACTTGAAGATTTTAAGAGGGCTTCAGAAATTTTTTTCAGTTACTCATTATTACAGTATAGTATTGTGGCGGTCGATTCTACAGGCCGAAAATACTTATCTAAGAAGATTTGGGGTTTTGACGTTTATTCTGTCAGTGTCATCTTTCTTGCTTTTTCTGTTCTTTTCATTGCCACAATGCATTGTGATAATTATATTTTTAATCCACTTTAATCCGCAATATTATTTCACATTAGTTTTTTTAAAGTATTATACTATTGATTTAAAAGACTGGGTCAAATTTGATTAGTTTAACCCGACATTTCGTAAGCTTTCGCTACGATCTCGATGTATAATAAATATATCTAATTTAGTGTTGATATATCACGCCTAAAACATTTAATAATACGTAAAAATGTTTTATTATTATTTTATAATAAAATAGTTTTGTAAAATAAAAAGGTAAACTGTAAAGCCTTTAAAATTTCCTGAAATTTTATCATAAAATATTTAAGAACGGGGAGTACATCGGAAACCGGAAGATAAGGGCGAATGAGGCTCTTGGTCGAAAATATTTAACGACCCAAACCACAACGAGATAGCCGATCCAAAAACCGTAAACGAGCGTTATAAATAATATAATGTGATAAAAATAACTTTATTACATTGTCGTTAAAGTTTTTAATGTTTAAATCAAACAAAAAATATATACTCCTAAATGCGTATATAGAGTACGTTGGTAAGATCTTATTTATAATTTAAAAAGAAAAGGAAGATCTTTTAATTAACCTAAATATTTAAGAATTGTGAGATATATTTTGAACAGAGCCATCTATAAGAGGTTGCTGTAACTAAAACTAAAACAATTTAAAAAAATTAATTACCAAACAAAATGAGCGCCGTATTTAATATTTAAACTCATTATAATCTGTTTAAGCATGTATCTTCAAGCTGAAACAACGCTGTCATAAACAAAGACTTGCCTTTAAGCTAGTTGCCTAATAAAATTATTAACTTCTCCAACTCAGCTTAAGCTTATAATAGTGCAGTTGAAGGCACAAGATCTCAACCGCGTCACTTCGTCTTTGTGTTAAACATCGATAACTCGATTTTATCGATAATCATCACTTCACTAGTATAGTTAAAGAAGCTATGGACTAATTTTATTGTCCGGATTTTGGAGTCCTTAGAGAATATATGCGAGTACGTTCACCACATAAATAAATAAATATATAGGCAAGTTAACCCTTCGAATAGTCATCTTTATACGAATAAATCTGCTTCTGTCGTTTATACGCAGTCTAACCTTAACAAGATTTAGTCCTTAAAATCTCAAGTGTTCAGCTTCAAGCCAAATACCTTTTCGAAAGCGTTCTTTGTTACTCGAGCTTTCTTGAGAGCGACAACGACGTTCTCACTGCCTGCATTCGCTTAATGCACTATAGTGGTAGGACCATACTCAAACTAATATATCTCTTAAGCAAAAAACTGTGAAATATTATTAAAGTATCACTTGATTTTTCATGTTCGTGTGTTATTCGGGTTTCAGCTTTGAAGTGGTCATATATAAAAAAAAACAAATGCATTTTACATATCATAAACAATGTTATTGATTATATAAATATATTAAACCTTAGGTTTATCTTACACAAGTGAAAATGTAGTGTTCTTCACTAACGGATAGATGGCGTTAGTAGTTTCTGTATCATTTACAACACAGTTTATTATTCAATTACGTAGTGGGAACTCAGGAACTGCCTTTATTTTATTTTATCTGCGGTTTTATTCCTTTTGTAGTAAATATAAAATAAATGACATCAATGGTCCCGCTATCACTGTTTATAGTTCTATAGTATCAATTTCGTAAGTAATCCCCGATTTTCAGGTTGCGTGGTTACCAACGTCTCTGCAGTTTACGACTTACATAGCAATCTTTATAAATATATTATTTTACCGAATTAGTAATTAAAAATTGCAAGTATTTCTGATGAATTATGAACATTCACTATTGAGTAGACTTGAAACTGTAAAAAACATCGCGGAAGACATTATCATTTACAAAGAACCATGTATTGTGGAGCGAAGGAGGAGATTTACCCAGTAATGGGATTCTTATTAGTTCATATGGCAGCTGATTTCTGACGCTATTGAACTAGTTTAAAATATTTTATGAGGTTTAGTATTCCGTTTATTTTGATTACGTTACTTCCGAAACCCAAGAAAAGATAGTACGTATGTGTGAATTAATGTATATTAACAATATTTATTTGAAAAACATAGCACGTAGATAAAATTTATATGACTACGTGATACAATTATGCAAATTAAAGTAGGAACGTGCTGGCCCTTTATTTAATGTTTAATTGGATGAAATGTTGTTGTTTTGTTTAATTAATTACAATTCTAATCAAGTTAAAACATCCTACATAAAAAATTATAGAAACGTCCGCCAAGACATTTCGGCATACAGCTGAAAAATAAATATCAAGCCCGAGTTTATTTTCATAATAGCTTGATAAATGACCACACTCTGCCTAGTTCTAAGCTGGTATGCACAACTATAGAGCTTTTCGTTTAATTATCACCCCCACTATGCCAGCTTGGGAAGACTGTTCTCGAAACTTACAACCTTTTTTAATTAATGCCAAAATTATACTACACCTATACTAACCATATATTCTTCTCTAAAAAAGTTCTAGAAAAAGCCACTAGTATTAACCCATACAAAGGAAATCCAAAAAAATACTAAACTGAGATAGAATCGATTGAAGGTTCATAATCATACTTAGGGGAAGTTTCACCCCTTTAGACTGTCTTAGGGTTGTCATGGACCTCAATCACGGGGATTTTCTAATTGGTCACGTGCACCCACTTCTCGTGAGAGGACAATTAAGACGGATAAAGTGTGGTTGAGGTGTGTGAGTTAGTTGTGGGGTGACCATAAAGTGGGCTTGTAAAATCGGGACAATGTTAATATTCCTTATAAATAAAATATATATATTCAAATATTGATTGTAATTTTTATATAAATTATATTATGTATGAACATGTCTAATAAAAATATTTTAAAAATAGTTAATAATTAGATAAATTTGTATAAAAAAACAAAATGACAGTTTTGTGACTGAAGTTTATTACGCAAATTAAAACTAATATATTTATGGACACCCTACTTTAATTTAGAATCAAACTTTATTAGTGAGCTTCTCTAATAATTCAAAATTTAATATATTATAATATGTATAGTAATTTTATGTATTATAATACACATACAACAGAAAATAAATTGTAATAATTAGTTTTACATTTTGAGTTGAGTTGGAGATTTCTCAAGAAAACCTTTATTACGATATAAGCCCAGTGGACTTATCTGATTTAGTCTGTCATTCGTGACTTGACTTGTTTCCGTGTTCAAATTAAATTTTATTAGAAGTTCGTACTGTGAGCAAAATAGGGCATGCTAACCTATGGCTTGTGTGCGTGGCTTCTTCAAAAAATGCCTTCGCTAAAAAACAAAAAAAGAACAAAGATATTCAAGCAAAATTTATCTTATGTATTATTTATAATAAAATAATTATTGTTTTTTTTTTCAAATTTATGCTCCCAGTTTAACGTAATAATTTATTTTTTTATAAATTAGTGTTATCGTTAAGTCTTTATTACACATTGTCTCAACAATTTTAGGAGAAAATTTTGAATTTAGAATATTATAAAAATTAAAAAAAAACAATCCCAAAATCACTTGTCAAACTCGTATATTATACTCGTATGAAATATTTTAAATTTGGAATTATATTTGATTGAAATTTATTATGTTTGTAAGTAGTGTGTAGCACGCCTAATAATTTCTTTCATGCACGAAATAAAAAAGTGTTTTCTTGAATATTTAACGAGAGATAAAAATGCTTAATGACTTTTTACATGAAAAAGTTTCCGATGTGTAAACAAAGGAAATTGGGGTGTAATATTAATGTAAAGATAATAATTTCACTTTTTATATTTAGAATATATTTTTACTAACAAATCATTTCGATTAATTGACGCTACGGGCTATCAAATTAAAATATGAGCAAAAACAATAAAATTATTTTAAAA
Organism: Tineola bisselliella; assembly: GCA_028551675.1. Lineage (NCBI taxonomy): Eukaryota > Metazoa > Arthropoda > Insecta > Lepidoptera > Tineidae > Tineola > Tineola bisselliella. The sequence goes on from JAPWLS010002327.1 coordinate 83,075, forward strand.
ATCGAACGCATTTTTTTTTTTAATTTATGCACATTTACGGGGGAATTAAATATATAGAAATGCAATGTCCTGACTCCAAACTGTAATACCCAATGGAATTGAACTAGAGACCTCTGTATGACAATTTTTTATGAGTATATAAATAATATGAATTAATATCCAACCTTTAAGACCACAGTTATCCGATACCAAAATACGAACACAGAATAGACGCGCGACTCACTCAGCGACTAAAGCCCGCCCAAAAGCGCCGTGTAAACAACGATCTCTTACATTAACTATTAACCAATAAATGTTTCAATTTGTATTATCTCAGCGTGAAATTATTGTTAATTACTTACTTGGCTGCCTCGGGCTTGCTGTTGCATGCAAACTGTTATTACAAATTCCCCTTTAAGGGTTATTTACACTGTTACGTCGTGTGTGATTAAGTTTATTAATTTTATTATTATTATTGATCTATTAGGTACCATCTCTATTTCACTAACACCATCAGAAGACTTCTATTGGACCACTTGGACTTGTCTAAACACATTATATGCAGCAACTGTAATGATGATTTGTTCACTTCAACAGGAGGTATAATAATATTAAGTACTAGATGTCATTTGTTTTTACAGACTGTCACAGTGTTACAGCTTCGTTCAGAGTGTAAAATGTATAATAATATTTTAAATACAAATATTGTTTATAATAATTTTAAAACTTGTATTTATTTCATGTTAGTTCTATGTTTATGTTGTCCTAGTCCAAATATCTAGGGTTTTATAGATTTGTATATGTAGGTACTATATTTATTATAATGGTTCTATTCTATCAACAAAGGGACTAGAGCCAAAAATAGACACAATAAATGAAATAGGATTCGCGGGGAAGAAATGAGATGAAATACAATGAAATAAAGCGAATCGAAATGAGAAGAAATGCCATGAATTTAAAATTATATACCTATAGTATCATACAAAGATACATGAAACTTCACGAAAGACTTCAAACTAAATCTGGTTACTGCCTCTAGTCATTGAGTTGTGTTTAAGGAAGCTCTTATTTCTGAATACACTAAGCCCTAACAGATAAGGCTCTGTAGACACGTGCCGAGTTAATTGGTGAAGCAATCGTAATCGTCTTAATTAAATTAACTTTGTCTACGAGCATCTAATGAGAAATCAATGACATTCCATTTGCTACAATCATCAATTATTTTGGCAATTGATTTAGAATTACACTAAATGTAATGTGTTTCACTTTTATTAGAGTGGGGAAAAGACGGACAACTTGAAGAAGAAAAGATATGACTCGATGCGAGTGTCACGCCTAGCGACATCTAGTGGCTAATTAGCGCAGTCGTTTACAAGTCTAATATTAACAAACATTGATAAAAAGGCTGTTTAGGAATTAAATTCAAATAAATTCATTTTTTAATGGAATAGTGATTTTTTGCATTGGCATCACTGTTGTCAAAAGCGCGCGACGGCAGCGCTTTTTGTTCGTGCATTCCACATTGGACACAGGCGCGAGAGTACACCAATAAACACACTTAGAAGATATTTTAGTTTCAATTAGCCGAACAAACAAGGCATACGTGAGTTTTAGACATTAGCTCCCTCTATATCCGTGTTTTAAACTACATTTCAAAAAGTATTACTGATCAAGAATAACTTTAGTTCTAGCATTATATTGTCGGGTCTCATTAACATGGTAGGATGATAGAAAATCGTAATTTTACAGGAGAGCGATTTAAAGTATATATAGTTTTTTTTAGTTGTTTGTGAAGATTCTTCGTCGTTGTGTTGAGTACCTCAAATAATTGAGTAAATGTTAATTCTTTTTCATGAGATGGAAAATTATATTTCGAAGCTATTTTAACAACCAAAACGAAATTTGTCAAAATATGTTAACAGGACCCGGCGATATATCAACATTTTATGATTTTCCAAATTATTCAAAGTGCATCATCAGTTGGCATAATATCTAAACACATAAACTAATATTCAATTGGATTCAAATTATAGAATAAGCCAGTCTAGAAGTGGTGACTCCTGCCTTTATATATTTTCTGACTGCACTACTACTGAAAAACATAGCATAGAAATAAATAAATCACTTATTTTTGTATCAATAAAATTATTAATAATATTACATTTGAAAAAGGGATACAAAATCAACAAAAAAAAGACACAACACAAAAATAATTACACTTATTCTACGAAAACAGAGTCACTTCATGCGAATGCACATCTCTGAAACATGTTTCCTGAAAGAATAATTATGATAGCATAATTGCAAACAATTAGCTTATACGCTCGAAACAAATTCGTTTTCCCACCCTACCCCAATATATCACAGTTTTTCTTCAGAACGCGCGTTCTTGCGAAATAGGGCGTAACGGTAATGAGTCACAGAGCCTCCGCTTCCAAATGTCTTAATATCAGTTTGACCCGTTGTGTTTTGACCTTCAAAGAAAACGAGCGGAGACGACTGGCGTCAAAGAGAAGTATCAGAGGCTTTTGAATTAGAGCAGCGGTTCTCAAACTTTTTTGGCGAAGAAAAAGCCTTAATATAATTGTAAAAAACTGATTTATATGTATTTATGAATAATCATATTGCAATGTAATATTACGTAATATTTAGTTGGAATATTTAGATGTAACCTTATAATCTCCCTTTGGTAGGTATTTTTTTCAGCATTTTAGCCCTAGGGTTCCGCGGAACACACTTTGAGAATGGCTAAATTAGAGTATCAGTAGCATCAGAGGATTTTGAAGCTTCTCTCGTAATACTCTGGGTACTTCAAGCTAACTTACAAAGAACTAGGTACCTTCACAGATAATAAAGTGATTTCCCAGAACGACAGACTGGGTTATGATCATCCAATTTTACCTTCGAAAAGGTGATTGTGTTGTTGGTGGTACTACTGACCATATTTATGGCAAATAAATGATTTTAAAAATAAAGGGTCAAGAATTGAATGTATAACTGGGAACAAGTTATACATGTTGACTACACCACAATGTGTTTGCAAAATGACTTCCTTCCTATTCCTTGTCATTTCATCTCCGTTGTTGCGGATGGTAATGAAGAAAGTTATAATTATTATGTATAGAAATATAAGTTTTCAGCGTAATGACGGTAGAGTTAAAATGTTAATACTGTAAGCATTGAGTTAAATGTACTAGAGAGAACAAATATTTATTTTTAATTCCTTTTTTTATATAACAACGGTCCGTTTAATGTTAAGCTAGAGTCCTCTATACAACACGATCAGTGGGCTTATCACGAATTTAGTCTAGCTTTCGAGTCGAGCTGTCACAAGTAAAACGGATCCGTTAGCAATCGGGATCATGATTTTTACTAACGACTAACGAGCACCAGCAATCTATCAAATGAACGAAAGATCGAGACGTTCGAAAATTAGCAAAAAGTATCTAAAATATTGTAGTTCCAAATCCGCACGCGGTGGCGCTGCTCAAAATTCCATACGAATCGCTTGAAGCGAACTCGGTTCGAAAGCCAGACTAAAATTCGTGATAAGCCCACTGGTCACTTCACGGGTCGTATGCTTGAGGGTAGTGGTATTATTCTGGAACGGCAAACTGGGTTATCATGACCACTATCGAATATATTATTATCGGGAATCAGGTTAAAACCCAGAGTTCCAATAACTTACTTAAAACAGTTTTAAAAATATAATAAAAATAATATAAATAATTGTTTAAGTTCAGGTTCGCCATCTTGCGGCACAAGTTACGGTTTCTAATTTGAGTTGTGTCGAGTCCTTTCAGAGTTATTTTAAACTTTGTAAAGTTTTGTAGTTAATTTTCAATTACTAATAGCATTGAAATATAATATCTCTCTATACGAGTGAAAAATGTCCTTGAATATTGATAAAATTTGGCGCTTTTATAAAATTTAATTAAATATCATCAAAACTTATAATCTGTCTGAAGTATAACAACAAGGGTACCAGGTAAGGGGTACCAGATCGGTATAACTTGTATTCTAGCTTGGTATTATTATTAGAACAAAAAAAATAGAATTTCTTAAAATTAAATATCAGAAATGTTTAATAAATGAGAAGAAATTCACGTTAAAGGTATAGAAGAAAAAGGCTTGGATAATAATACTTCGATCTAAATTTGAAATTATTTTTTGTAGAAGCAAGGCCATCTTGTGTAGAGTAAGGTAAAAGTTATTCAAATTGACTAAAACTCTACTATAATAATTATAGGCTAGTATTTATACAGTCTTAGGTATATGTTACAAATGTCTGTATGTAATTTACAACTATTATTATGTGTATGTTCCACTCAAGCACTCAACATTTTGGTCCTTCGAGCCGGATGTCTACAACAGTATAAAAGTTTATATTTACCGTTACAAACGTTTAAAAATAGAATATGATCATACTAAAATATCTATATGCATATAACTAAATATAATTTCTGCGTGGTTATTGCATCAAACTCTTCGTTTCAAGACGTCTCTATAAGTCCACTTAACTATGTGCTTCAGAACTACCAAAGTGTAACAAACACTGACATCCTCACAAAGTTCATAGGAAAGCTCGCCCTGTACTCTGACTCTCAAACTCTCCCAGTTTCAGCCCCAAAATAGGTGGAAGACACCTTAAATAATTAATTTAAAAGTTTAACTAGGGTATAACATAGATCGATATCAAGTTATCTTTACTAAGTTTGGCTATTCTGCCTTGGGTTTATTAGTTAAGGTTAAGCTATCTACATATGACCGTCTCAGAGTATTCTCATGGTTGTCAAATCAATACCTGTGGGCTTATCACGAATTTAAGTCTGGCTTTCGAACCGAGTTCGCTTCAAGCGATTTGTATAGAAATTTGAGCAGCGCCACCGCGTGCGGATTTGGAACTGCAACATTTTAGATTCTTTTTGTTAATTTACGTCTCGATCTTTCGTTCATTTGATAGATTGCTGGTGCTCGTTAGTCGTTAGTAAAAATTCATGATCCCGATTGCTAACGGATCCGTTTTAATTGTGACAGCTCGATTCGAAAGCCAGACTAAATTCGTGATAAGCCCACTGGTCAGTAAAGGTTTCTCTACATTGTCTAAAACTGTATGAGTAAAGTACATATACAATATTGTATTAATAATATAAAATAGTTTTATTACAAAGATTTTATGTGCGTAATAACACTTGTAGTGATTTCAGGAAGACATCAAAAACTCTATTCGCAATAAAAATGAATGTAATATTTTATTTTATGGCTTCTTAAAATTATATTTTTATTCACATAAGGTTTTCAAAGTTACGTGCCTCACTGATTTACTTCAGTATATTAATCATATATGTATTTTTTAGTTTTAATAATTTATATTGAAACTTAGTTTATAGGTTGACGTAGTAGAAGCCATTGTCGTATACAAAAAAAGTTAGTAATTCACAATTTACATTGATTTTGCAGTTTATTTTTTGTTTTTTATGTTCTTTTGTGTTATTAGGTTGCGTTTTTATACGTGTAACATTATTTGTGTTTCTTAAGTTATAATTTAGCTTACTAATAAAATTGTATAAACACATACATATGACTGCTATTATTATAAACTTAATAAATTTTCAATTATAGAATAGGACGAAATGCTTAAAATTGTGAAGACAATATTAGTTAAAATTAATGAGAAGGTGATTTTTTTTATTCAAATGTAATATTTTACACTTTTCATGATACTTAGAATACAGCCTCACATCTGTAAACAGTATCAACAACCGTCAACAACAACAAAGTCGCATGATAAAGGGAGCTTTTATAAAGTAAACATCTTGAAGGTGAATTCAATAACACAACATGAACAGTATCAAATGTCTAATGGGATTGTTGCAAAACGTTTTGCCAATTTTGAACGGAAAACTGAACAATTCGGAAAGAAATCTAATAAGAACTGACAATTTTTCCTCCGCTTGGAAACAAACATTTTTGTACATCCATTTTTTTTACTATTAATGCTAACAAAAGGTAGTTGTGAAAAAAACGTTATGTTGAAAGGTTGATATACATATGTAGATGATAAAGTTTTGATGTGTTACTTCACATTTAAGTGTATGTACTTATAGTACTAAATAGTAAATAAAGCATTGTCAATCTGTCTACACGTTTGATACAATTTTTGATTGATATGAAATTGAAGCCGACATGAATGCTCAAATTCCTATCTTTAGATATCACATTTATGATTCTGTCTAAGGCAAATTCTTCATTAATTAACCAAGTATGGTAACTACATTATTCCCTTTCAATATCTCGAATATATATTGAAGTAAAACATCAAACAAAATCAAAGAAAACGCCTGAGTTTCTTTATCTATTGACGGGTTGTTCGGTTATTTTGTTTCGATTAAATTGTTTAAGATTTTTATTAAAAGGAAAAGATGCATTTATTGTGAATTTGTTTTATTGATTCGGATACTTGGGACCATGAGTTGAATCTTAGATCTATACAGATATAGGTACAAACGGTTCGGGCTGAAACACTCTTCATTACACTAGGTCCAGCAAGCTTCTTAAAAACACAACTAGGGGTGTCGTGACGATGTCCACGTGTAAAAAAGCAGATTAATATAAACAAATAATGTTTTCGTCGGTGTGGCTTCTATCTTTACCCATTTATTGATTAATTGGAAATTATTAGAACGCTCTTTGATCAGTTTTGTGGTTAAAGCTTTTGTGTTGGTTATAGTAATTTATTCGATCAAATTGAATTATATTTGCGCTTCCCTTTACACGCTGTTTTGGTTTGTTATTAAATTTTGAAGCATTGATTTGCTCGGAGATGGAATAAACGATTTATCGGCTAGACTCTTGAGGTTTTATTTGCATCATGAATAGGATGTGAGACAACACGATTGTGTTTTGTCTTTTTCGTTTTCATTTTAAACGCACTTGTTTTTTTTTTCTCAATTTGAATAAAACAAAAATTCTTTAAATATTAATCTGGATCACTTCAACCAAATATAAAACACTCGGAACAAACAATTGCCTTTGTTGTTTACAATATTTGAACTGATAAAAAATTTAATTACATTTTATTGGTAATTTTGTCTTTGTCTAATAACCCGCATAAAGTATTATAAAAAGTTAGTTATTGGCGTAGTAATAACTCTTCTCTTAAAACACAAATTAAACAATCTTCCTTTAGATATTTCACGAATACTCCCAATACACAAAGGCGCATGAAAACGTTGAAAAACCTCACATTTACTCCACTATGAAACTCTATCCTCTAACTTAAGACCCAGTTTTAAAACTTTAAACCCAGACAGTTGGCTTATCACGAATTTTAGTCTGGCTTTCGAACCGAGTTCGCTTCAAGCAATTTGTATGGAAATTTGAGCAGCGCCACCGCGTGCGGATTTGGAACTACAATATTTTAGACACTTTTTGCTAATATTCGAACGTCTCGATCTTTCGTTCATTAGATAGATTGCTGGTGCTCGTTAGTAGTTAGTAAAAATTCATGATCCCGATTGCTAACGGATCCGTTTTACTTGTGACAGCTCCATTCAAAAGCTAGATTAAATTCATGATAAGCCCACAGTTTTATATTTCAGTAACCCAAAGTATTGTTAGTGTAAAAAAATAAGTAACGCTATTTCTAGCTCTTAAATTCTAACACGTTGTATCCAATCACTAATAGATGACGCTGATAAACTTTATATCTGTGGTCTTTATTGACAACCATGTCTTTTGTAGTATTGTTTCTGTATAAAGAAGTAGAACCAGTTCTTAATTCAAAATTGTTTGCAATTTCAACTTATATTCTAAAGCTAAATGTACGTAAAACAACGAAGTTACGCATTAAAAAGTTAAATGGGTAACAGTGCCGTGTTCTCTAAGAAATGGTAAAGGGAAAGAGGCCTTTGGTTTATGAGTTCCCCGGGGATGAGACTTCCCCTAAAGCCTTCAACGTTCTAGTTTTATTGAAGGATCTGGAAGACCTTGGGATTTATATGTAACATTTTATTTATTAAATTTCCTTTTTCATATCTTTTTTTTTATTACTTAATTTTACAAATTCAACTATATTAATTTTGGTTTTCTGAAAATATGAAAGATCATAACTATAAGAAACTAATATTATTCTTGAACACGATACAGATAAAATTACTTTAAACGACTTCCTATCGCGTTTGTTTTATTTTAACCCAATTTTAACGCAATAATAAGTTTCATAAAGACTTTTAAATCAATTGAATAATTTTTATTTTTGTCTTTTTAGTGCTCTAAAGAAAGGCAAAATATATATTTAGAGTTTTATTCTTTTTCTTGTTGTATTCATACATTGTATTCCATATTGTAAAATACATCTATTGCCCCCACAACCAATTACCTGATTCGGCTTCATTCAACGCACAACAAAATGTTCGGCTTCAAATTACTACCCGAATATCAAAGAGGGGTATGTCCAATTCATATGCGAGCATTGGAGTTTGTCAGCTTTTATGTGCAGCAAAACTTTGCAAATTAGATTTATATACTATATGGAGCTAAAGAGCGGCCGTGGCCTAGTGGTTGAGGGTGCAGACTCGCGGTCGAGAGACCCCGTGTTCGAATCTCTCAAAAATTAAGCCGGTACCAATGTAACTTTGTTATATGTACTTTGGTCGCTCAATGCCTATAGTATAATAATATAGGCACACAAAGAGTGGTAGGCAGACTGATGATGGCATTAGCCCAGTATGTCGCCCCGGGGCAGTACCACCACTTTCAAGCGGAACACCCGTGAAGTGACCTAGTCGCGTTTCGGGATCAGCTTGGAAGTAGCCGGGATTAACGAGAGGAGTGTGCCCTGTCAATTTAGACAGAGCACATTCGTCTCCTCAAGCCGGCATAGTGGAGTCGACTGTTGCGCGCGGTCATCATGGAACGCACTCTAGCTTAACATCAGGCGGAGTGTGGTCATATGCTAGGCTATCAATAAAAAAAAAAAAAAAAAAAAAGTTACTAATTATACGATTATACATAGGGGAACCCGGGGCGGAACTGGGTACCTAAACGTTGATTGCAATTTTAAAGATTTTGGATGCACCTACATCATTATTTAGAAATTCGTGGCTTTATTTATTGTTTTTTCCATTTAGAACTAGAAGTGAAATCAATATAAATTGTTAATTAGAATGAAAAAATCTTGTTTTAAAAAAAAAGGAAAATTTCCCATTCTGCCCCACCCCCTGGGGTAGAATGGGATACTAATTATGATCTGCATAGATCACAGATGAGTACAGTCTTATCATCGTCACTGTCTAGACTAACACACAACAAATGTGTATAAGCTCAAAGGCCTCATAAAAGCAACATCTAAGAGCTGCAACCTGTGGGAGCAGCGGAGAGAGAAACATAATATTACTACATCATTAGCACTTGCTAAATCTATCATGGCCCAACCCCTGTTATTGTAAATATAGAATTGTGAGTTCGTTACGTACGAGAAATTCTAGCTTCGTTTGTTAACATAATTTAAAGTTCCGATTGGAAATAAAAGCCAAATCGAATTAGATTGTAAGCATAGTGTTTACAAAACTTAGTGTATTGAATCAAAACTAGGTTTTATAATAGTATACTATTAAATAATTAACTATAATCAAAATAAATTGAGGTAACTAATTAAAACTCAGATATAATTTTAAATATACTTAACATAAAATTAATCTCTCATTAACGTATAAAACAATACATATACGAATACAGTGTTATTCCAAAATAAACGGCATAGGCTGATAGAGTCAGTTAATCTGATTGGTTAGGAAAACAAATATTTTGTGGGCATATAGTCATGGCTGGAGGCTGTTTGGTTAATGTCGAGCTAATACTGTCATAAAGTGATATTATCAGGGAATTGTTTATAATTACCAATATTGCAGGAAAAGTTTTCCGATAAATGTAATTAATGAGTTTATTTGCGTAGATACATTAATATTATTACGTGTTAGGTCGTTTCCAAAGGTATTATACAAATTTAACGACTTCCCGGTAGCGTTAGAATAAAAAATATATTTCATGAATTTTAATAGGTTAGATGTGTCATAAATTGGCACACTGCATTATCGATATACTCGTATATCCTTTTATGTATCTACTACGTATATAAGAAGATGTACCAAAGAGTTATTAGATATAAACTTTATATAGAGCCGCATGAAATGATGTATAAGTTTAATCGCGAAGACTATTTAACTAAATTAATAAAACCAGATTCAAATTAAATGGTAGATCTATTATATAAGATACAAAATTTAAAATGTATTTTTTTTTATCGGGCAATAAAGATAACGTATCGTGCACGAACAAATGAATAAACCACGCGTTAATAATAAAAGAACGAGCTAATAACAGCAACCACGAATTAGGTATTTTAGGAGCGACCGTGGCCGAATTGGTACGGACGTGGGCTTGGAATCGATAACCCTCGTGTCTCCCAAAAATATCAGCTGCTATCAATATAACTTTGTTATTACAAACTTCTATTACTTCTACTTGTCTTTTAAATTGTTGTAATGTTGTATCGGTTTATTCGCAAACATGTTTAACTCATTTAAAAAACATTATGAATTTTGATTAATTTAATAAGACATTTGGAAATCGTTGCAACCATCTCGCTGCAACTTCTAAAGTTACAAAGACATAAATTAGTGTAGGGATTATAATTATAGATAAACACTAAAGCTGTTGTAGTAGGTATAGCAATAGATGCCATTCTCAAAGTTGTGCAAAAACAGTGGTATGTACATACATAATTATATGTATTATATAAATATTATGCAATATTACATTGATTATCCATTAAACATATCTCTGTTCGAAAGGGTTCTGCTAGGTCAGGGGTCGGCAGACCGCGGCTTGCGAGCCGCATGCGGCTCTTGCCATAGAAGTATCTGGCTCTTCTTACCATACAATAGTATATAATAAAGTTCATGTTGCGGCTCTCTGAAGGCATGGGAAAATCTACAAACTTAATATTCGGCTCATCTGGTTGATAAATCTGCCGACCCCTGTGCTAGGTCATACTAGATCATCATTTACTTCGAATTAGTTAATAAGCTTATTATTATTTCAATTTACTTGTAAACTTTAATCTGTAATATTTATGTGCACAATAAAATTATTAATATTTGTAATATTAAGTAACGTGGTGGTTAACATACAAAAATTAAGTAAAGTTTTGAAGTGGCAACAGATGCACAATATCTGTAATTAGCCCTGGGCCCACACAAGTTTACTTCACCTAACAAAGTTTGTTCAAACCCAGTTAGGAAAGATTCCTAATGATTCCTTCGACTAATGATCAAACCTAAAGCAAGCAACAAGGGTGCGACCCATGATGACAAAACAAGTACCATTTTATCGAAATAATTTGCTAAGAAATTTAAACATTAAACGTTAGTGAATTTGTAACCTATTTTTTATTGTAAATATTTTTACATTATATTATATATAATATAATATATTTTTATAAAGCTCATGAAACATATTTGCGTACGCTACGTGACGTACATGTGTCATTTGTAAAATATAAAAGTGGCAGATGCGCGTAACGACGCATATGTCCCTATAGTAAACGTTTTAATAAAGTTTCATACATCACAATATGTACTTCACCTAGTGTACGCATTGTATATGAACTGTTACTTGAGGTATAGTCAAAATAAGTGAAAATAATATTCAAAGGATAGTGGTTTCCCGCTCTAGTGAAGACAGTCATCTCATAGCGCTGCATTATGCTGACCGTCCCACATACTAAAGCGATATTATGCCATCTACTTGTCCGGAATAAATTTAACCGCAATAGAAGGGTAGTCGCGGCGATTTACAGAGAAAGCTCATGTTTTATTCATCGTCAAAATGAAATTGTGGACACGCAGCCATATCTAAGCCATTCAATGGTAAGTTTACAAAATTAACAACATGGTTTAACTGAAGTGAGAAATGTACCCTCTATATTCTAACTTCGGCAGTTACAAACAATGAAAAAAATGTATAAGTATATAAATAAATCTGAAGTGAACTTGTACAAAGTTGGTTCATTTGAAGACGCAAAATTATACCTATAGGTACCACTAATACTTGCCAGTTACAAATTATAATAACGGAAAACATAATTAAATATTGCCCTAGGTCGTGCTAGGAACTTGTAGGGTATGAAATCAAGAAAAAATGTAAAGGACAAAAGAAAATTGCATTCGATGAAGTAGAATCTGCGAGAGAGACCGACACAGCGGGGTTCGTTCCTGTGTGCCCTCGGGTAATCCGGCGACAGCCGCTTCCATCGGGTAACCTCTCCAAATGAAACAATGGGATTGGAATTGCTTTTACGATGAACATAAACTTCCTACTTTATTCACTTCGAATAATGCCACGATTGTAATTGGTATCCCCGGTAAACGATTTTCTTCTTTTGAAGTTAGCATTTAAAATTTCAAATCTAATGTCGGACACTAACATATTTAGTCCAAATTTATAAAAAAAACATAGATTGAGACATCATAAATAAAGAGTTGTATGAGAAAATGTTTAATCAATATTTTATTAGTTATGAGTTTAAGTTGACCTTAATATAGGGCACGACCTAGATTTAATAAACCACAATAATATAAAATATAAATTGCAAAAATATAAAGTTATAAAGTTACGCACCAAAGACGCAGATCGTAAATTTTTACGAGAGTGATGGAATGAAGTCACAAATTCTTATCTTTATTGATATAATTTCACGGTGACACGCTAAGCCATTTAAGCTTTGCTAATCAAAAATACCATGGCTTACGTTATTAAATTTTAATTATACTTATTATTTTTATCCTCACGGTACACTGACGTCAATCTTTTACAACTATTTATATTGTCTAAAAATACTTCCTATTAAATAATACATTCGAATTTCTCACAATGAGTTCAAGCCCTCTGATGTGTGCACCTGTCCCTGACGCGAATCCTCCGACAATTTGTTACTGCCCGTATCCGTAAACTACCTGACAATTTGGTGCATGTCGTTAGCTGTCAATGTAATGACATCAGGCAACTAATGGGAAACGCGTGAGGAAAACTACCCAGATAATTTTTATAACAGTTTATTCGATATTTATAGACTCTTGTACATTAATTTTATTTTAATTTAGCCTATATAACGTGTACAAACTCAACTTAAATTCCTAAAATAACAACAGCTGATGGCCGATAGTCCTAGTAAAGAACGAATAGCACTTTATAGTTTGAACTCGCATAAATTCAAGTGCCCATGAGTACCAATTTAAAAAAAGATATTTATTATGTATGTGGATATATGTAACATATAACGGTTTATATAGAAATAAACTTCACTAAACTGAGTTTCAAGCGATTATACCTACTTGTCTATTAATATTCTCCATAAAAATAATTGATGACCAGTTTTCTACAATTATATATACCTATATTTAAAACATAGTATAATTATGATTCTTTAAAGCGCTCCCCGCGGCCACATATCTACAAAGCATACGAAACCTTGGCAGTAAATTAATCAAAATAAATGCGATAATAAACCATAAAATGTA